>NW_025557360.1:0-22376 GCF_020424385.1 Procambarus clarkii
CAGGCACCAGGAACAAGTAATAAATTACTGTGTTGTGTATATCTTTCTATAGATTTTGATATGAACATATAGTGGTAAATTATATATAATATTATGCCAATATTTGAAAGTTAGGCTGTGTGCCCAGAAATCATTTATTGTCCATGTATTGATATTTGATGTATCTACATTATATATGCCATGTTTATGCAGTGATGAGTCATTTGTGAGTACGGTGAATTATTGCGTTATCGCCCACGAGAGAAAGTACTGAAAACTCCAGTGTTAATATTTAATAATATATTGTTGGATGAATAACAGTGTAAGACCATTACAGTGAGTCATGGCAGCATTGATTGTAGAAAAGACTGTTTGAGCCTGAGTACAGCGTAACCAAGTGATACGTGCTGTTGTAGCCAATATCGTGTGTGCGAGTTCATAGTAATATTGGAGAACTTAAAGAAAGTGCGCGCGTGATTCTGAAAACAAGCAAAGAGCTTCCGCGCGGGGGCCAGGCGATCAGCTGTTCTTGACACTTGATGAGGAGGGGAGATGTTGCCACCTTAGGATCGCATACTATTCGTGGGAATTACCGGCCGAGTCAGGATCAGTTGATTTATTTGTTATTGTTTGGCCTTGTGACATCTTTCATACATTTTAAGTAAAATACAAAACTATCTTTGTGTTTATATCATCCCCTCCATTGATCTTGTGGCTATATTATACTGGTAAGCATAGAGTGATAACAATAAGTACCTGCCTGATTCCTGATCTTTCGAGTGTGACCTTGCCAAGGCTACCACTAATTCCACCAGTCCACTGATGGTGTTACTGGCCACCTAAAACACCAGTTGGCGACCTTGTGGTTAACCGTAGAGCCCGATTGTTGGGGAGGGCACACGACAGTCAAGTGAACGAGTCGTGTTCTCACTCTTTCTTAATAAGAGGCCGTTAAGATTGACTGGGAGACTCTCCTGGCGTGCAGTGGCGCCGTGAGGATCGAGTGAAGACCCGCAGGGCTACGGTGAGTGACCTTGAGCATAACTATTGCTCACCCCAGACTAGAGTAAGTGAGGTGAAACCCCAACATTGGCGACCTTGCCAGGATTTCGATCGAAGTAAAGGTTGCAGTGGTGGTACTTGGCAGTGGTGTTAGAGATCAGGTGCAGGTTAACACTCGTAGCACAAGATGGAGGATGATAAAGTAGCGAGGTTTATTGACTCTAGAGACGAACAGGTGTTGGAAGAGTGCACCAAGGCACAGTTACAGGCAATAGCGGATCATTTCGGAATAAAGCTGAAATCTGCCAGAGTGGCGGAAAGAAGAATAGAGATAATGGCTCAGCTCAGGGCTCGAGACGAAGCTTTGGGGGAGGAACGGCCCCAAACACCTGCCAGTGTGGGTGAACACCTGAGTATTGGTGGAAGCAGCAGGGGATCCAGCGGCAGCAGGAACAGCATTAAGCTGGAAATAATGAAGTTGCAGCTGGAAGCACAGCAGCGCAAAGAAGAGCGAGAAGCACAGCAGCGCAAAGAAGAGCGAGAAGCACAGCAGCGCAAAGAAGAGCGAGAAGCACAGCAGCGTAAAGAAGAGCGAGAAGCAGAAGCGCAGCTGAGGAGGGAAGAGGCACAGCAGCGCAAGGAAGAGCGAGAAGCAGAAGCGCAGCTGAGGAGAGAAGAAGCACAGATGCAGTGTGAGGAGCGAGAAGCACAGATGAAGCGTGAAGAGCGAGAAGCGCAGCTACGCCGGGAAGAAAAAGAGCGAGAAGCAGAAGCACAAATGAAGCGTGAAGAGCGAGAAGCACAGCTACGCAGGGAAGAACACGAGCGAGAAGCTAGGATGAGACAACAGGAAATAGATGCCAACAAGGAGGTGGAGCTGAAGCGAGCTGAACTGGGACTAGGTGCCCCTGCCCCGCCGCAGGAAGACCGACGAGTGAGGGAACGAGACCTGCCGGTCTTTGTGCCTAGTGAAGCCGAAAGTTTCTTCGATCACTTTGAGAGAGTTGCTGCTATGAAGAGGTGGCCGAGGGCGGAGTGGGCGGAGTTGGTCCAAGGGAGGCTCACAGGTGAAGCTCGTGAAGCCTTCACTATGCTCGACTTCCAAGAATGCACTAACTATGATGCGGTAAAACGAGCTGTGCTCCGTTCCTTTAAGCTCACGCCAGAGTGTTACAGAAAGAGGTTTAGAGAATGTACCCGGTCGCCAGGAAAATCGTATGCGGAGACGGCGAGGGACATGGAAAGAAAGTTCCTTAGTGGATGGACTCTGAAGAAGCGGGGTCGGCCGAAGAAATCAAGGAACTAATGGTCATGGGAAAAGTTTATGTCCGTGCTCCCTCCGGAGATCAGGATGAGGGTAAAGGAGGCGGACATAAAGGACCTGAGGGCCGCAGCCGACCGAGCCGAGATGTTAGAAGAAGCCCTACGCCCACGCCGAGAGGGACAGAACCGACCACCCGCATACGTCGGAAACGATAGGAATTATAGAAGGACGGATGGATGGAGGACAAGAGCGAGTCTCCCAAGTCCCATCTCTCAAGTTGGAACACCCGAGGAACAAAAGGTGTTGTAGAGCCGATAGAGGAGAGCCAAGCTGAAAGCTCGGGAGTTGTTACTACAACGAAGGAAACAACAAGCGGTGCGGGAAAGACACAGGGTGCGACGGCCTCTGGAGGCAGTGCTAAGGCGAGCGGCGGCGGATGGTCTCCGCCGAGGGGCCGCTGCTGCAACTGCGGAATACCCGGACACGTCGCGCGGGAGTGCAGACGCCCTAAGCAGCGGGGACACGTTGCTTTAGTGATGTTCGAGGACCAGAGGGCCGAGGGAGTGCGGGATGAACCCGTGCTGAATGGGGAGAAGAAAGTTCACCCATTCATGTGTCAAGGAACCGTAAGGATGGGGGTCGCAGACCCCATCCCAGTGAAGATGCTAAGAGACACCGGGGCTGACTTTACCCTGGTAAGTGAAACCCTGTTCCCCGAGGGTTACGAAAGTACCAGTGTGGGGGTGGCAAGTGTGACCACTGTGGGAGGCCCAGTGAGGATGCCCCTACACCAGGTAACTTTAAATTCCGACTATGGCTGCCAGACCCTAGTGGTGGGAGTCTGTACATCAATGCCCAAGATGGAGGCGCAGGTCATCTTGTGGAATGACGCGTGTGGAGGATACGTCCTCCCGCATCTCGTGAAGGGCGAAGAGAGCCTAGAACAATACAAGGAGACAGGTGAAGAGTTGAACGCCTGTGTGGGCGAGAAGGGAATCGCACCGGTGGCGATCCCAATTTGTACTGTGGCACCGAGACAACGCGAAGAACCAGGAGGTTGTGGATCTGATGGGGCTGAGGAGTCGACTGACAGCCTGGGAACAGATCACCTCTGCGTAGGACCCAGAGAACGAGCGGAGGGCGAAGGTAGCCCGAATGGTGAGTTGCAGGTGACCCTCACCAGTTCTCCAGGGGTAAACCGCATTCGTCTCGGAGAGTTACAGCAGGAGGAGTTCCCCGAATTGGTTAGTAAGGCCGAAGGAGGACGTGTGGGTCCTGAGAAGGCTTACTTTCCATTTATCTATATTATATATGCCATGCTATCTATGATGAGGGCACGATGGACACTAGGAGCGACCATGGGAACGGTGAATAAATATGTCCAGAAGTTCAAAGAACGTCTCACTAGAGCGAGGGAACTGGCTGGGAAACACCTGAAGAAGGCGCAACGTAAGATGTCGGAGTGGTACGACAGGAGAGCTGCGCAGAGGGATTTTCAGGTCGGATCCCAAGTAATGGTTGTGCTGCCAGGTAGAGGTAGAGTGACCAAGTCGCGGTTCAAGAGACCATACCAAGTGCTGCGACGGTTGGGTCCAGTGTCGTACGAGATTGGGAAGCCGGATGGACCCCGAAAGAAACAGGTGTGTCCCGCAGACCGCCTGAAACCTTTCTTCACTGTGGAAGGAAGAGCCGACTAGCAGGACAAAACGATGTCCCGAGAAACCCACCGGAAGACGGGTCTGAGTGTACCGAGGGACCGAGAACTCCCGGAGGAGGAAAGTAAGTGGTCCAGGGCGGACGGCACCAGTCTCACCCGCACTGAGAGTCTGACAAGGATCAAGGTCAAGCACATGAAGGGGAAGGACGACGTAGTAGCGGACGCCCTATCCCGCATACACTAACGAGACATGACTCTTATTTTAAGGGGAGGGGTATGTGACGGAGTTCCCCCCCTTATAATTCTCCCACGCCTGCAGTAAGAGTCATGTCTGCTTTTCCCAAGCGTTCTCTACGTTGCAGGCTACAATTTGATATATGGGAGAGAGTGAAGTGTTCTCGGAGAGCCGAGAAATTTGTGAAATAGCAATATTTTGGCCTGTGGTATAGGCCCTTTAGGGAGCCAAGATGGCGCTTGCCTCCCTGATCTCCCGCCAAAACCGTGTGACGTCAGTGGCACCGGATTGGTCACCGACAGCAATGTGGCACCGGGAGCCAATGAAAACCTCCCGTGGCAAAAGTGATGTCACAAAGGAAGGGGGTCCGGCCCGCGAGCCGGGCTGGCGCCATCAGTCAGACACGACACGTCATAGAGGTCGGACGTGCGACGGTTGGTCCTGTCAGTTGGACAGTTGTTTCCCGCTCCCGTGGATTTACGCGTCACCTGAAGTCCGCCAGTACTCTGAGAAGTCTTCCCTAGTTCATGTGTTGAACCAGAAGAGGGAATTGACGGTTATTTGAGCAACAAGTGCTCCAGTCAGGTGCTGTGCAAGAAGCAGTGAAGCCGAGCAGTGACGTATGTGACATCTGTGGCAATTCACCAGTTCGTGACAGCGTAGTGGCAGACAGAGCCACTGGGTAGCTGAGGAAGAGAGGACTATTTGGGGAAACCGGACGACTGTAGCTGAGACGTAGGCGACAGCCGTTGCTGGGAGAAGACGCCAGGAGACCGACTCCAACCTTCAAGAAGTTAAGAAGGAGGACGGACCTGCAGTGAGGAGGCACGGAGACGACGCGCTAAACGGTTGGACGACGAGAGGCTCCGGTAGGACACGACGACGTGTAGTGTGGGGGCGTTCCCGACACGAGGACCAGGAGCTACATCTCGACTCTCATCGGAGGATAGGGTGAAGTAGGTGTTTCTAGTTCCCTCCCCATTCCCCTTTAGTTAGCTATATTATTTGGCTATATTATCTAGCCTGAGGATTTTATATGTCGTGAGCAAGTCTCACCCATGTCACGGTAAAGCACCAGTGTGCTAGACAGTACTATCAAGAGTACTAGTAATATTCATGTTGATTATTGGTGTGTACAGGCACCAGGAACAAGTAATAAATTTACTGTGTTGTGTATATCTTTCTATAGATTTTGATATGAACATGTAGTGGTAAATTATATATAATATTATGCCAATATTTGAAAGTTAGGCTGTGTGCCCAGAAATCATTTATTTTCCATGTATTGATATTTGATGTATCTACATTATATATGCCATGTTTATGCAGTGATGAGTCATTTGTGAGTACAGTGAATTATTGTTTTAACACTTTCGCGCTTTATATTAGAGATAACTCGTCACTGGTTTTTCTTACGATTCCGCATAACTGCCTACTTTTCTCGTCAATCGACTTTCGCGCTTTAAAAATATTTCTTACGATTATAAATTCCATTTTTTTAACCGAAATGGATGGGGATACTTTTGTTTTGTAGAGAATTTATTTGCGAAGTTTTTGGTACCAGAATGAATATTATATCACATAAACTTCTATGAGTAAAAAAAAAATACACAAAGTATGTTTGGGGGTGTGGCGAGCGTGTGGCAGTGGGTTCCCTTTAGCCGTTGATATATCCAACACGTGGGAAATATTTGTATGTGTTATGTATATGTCTGTGTAGGGAATTTTACTGCGATCACTGTCATACAAATTATAAAATGTTTCAACAAGTATAAACATGACAAACATCAAACGAACGAAAACAATGCGTTCGTTTCTGCCGCGAACGCATACTGAGCGACGTGGTTCTATATTTGGCGCTTCTCTTACACATGCTTTGTACCAATGTTATACAGTTCATCTTATAGAAAATTTTATTGCGAACACATTGGTATAAAAAAGAAATACGTACATAGAAAAGTAGGGTCAGGAAACGTATAAACTTTCCAAGCATGATTTCTCCCTGTGTTTTCGCCAGTGCGCTCGCGGCTAACTACTCTCCACTTCACACACTCTTGCGGGTGGGCAATTACCTATATTAAACATTCATATGCATATGTCCGTGTAGAGAATTTTATTGCGATTCCAATGATACCAAAATTAGCGATGTAGGACAACTGTAGGCTTCGCAACCATTAAGAGAGTGGAAACATTTTGTTGCTGTTTGGCGCTCTCGGCGAGTGATCTGCATAGTTTTTTATTTGGTGTTGATACTCCTTATGCTTGGGCGGCATTTTATAGGTATGCTCTTATAGACAATTTCATTGCGAACACAGTGATACCAAATTTAAATACGTGCGCCTTCAATTATTGTCAGGACAGTCAAAAGAGTGTACACTTTTTCGGTCTTACCGCGTAGGCGCGCGAAGGGTCGAAAGCATCTGGGGTATTGTTTTTTTTTGAGCGCCGAGAGCGCGAAAGTGTTAAGTATATATTTTCTCTAATTTTTTTCTTATGAAATGATAAAGCTACCCATTTCATTATGTATGAGGTCATTTTTTTTTATTGGAGATAAATTAACGTAGATATATGACCAAACCTAACCAACCCTACCTAACCTAACCTAACCTATCTTTATAGGTTAGGTTAGGTTAGGTAGCCGAAAAGTTAGGTTAGGTAGTTGAAAAAACATTAATTCATGAAAACTTGGCTTATTAGGCAAATCGGGCCTTGCATAGTAGGCTGGGAAGTGCGTTCTGGCTACTAGATACGACATATATATATATATATATATATATATATATATATATATATATATATATATATATATATATATATCTATATATCTATATATCTATATATATATATATATATATATATATATATATATATATATATATATATATATATATATATATATATATATATATATATATATATATATATATATATATATATATATATATATATATATATATATATATCTATATATATATATATATATATATATATATATATATATATATATATATATATATATATATATATATATATATATAGATAGATAGATAGATATAGATATAGATATAGACATGTATATGTATATGTATATATATATATATATATATATATATATATATATATATATATATATATATATATATATATATATATATATATATATATATATATATATATATATATATATATATATATATATTACCAAATATTTTCAAAAGTTTCTCCGTTTCATTAATATATATATATATATATATATATATATATATATATATATATATATATATATATATATATATATATATATATATATATATATATATTAGTATATTTTGGTAGCAGTTTTTCCTGTAAACATATATTATTAAATATGACCGAAAAAGTAAGATTAATAATTCTAACACGAATTTTCTCAATCTTTCGCACATTTCTTTTCACTGTTGGAGGTAAATCAAAAATCAATTCTCCAAAATTAATTTTTATTTCTAGTCTGACCCGACACGAGCGCGTTTCGTAAAACTTATTACATTTTCAAAGACTTTAGTTCACAAATACACAACTGAATAGAACTTACGCATCTCCGATTTTATATCTACATTTGAGAGAGGTGGATGGGGTGAGGTGGCATTATTAGGGTATTAATTTCATCAACACAAGACAGAACAAGAGGTGGTATTAATAGGGTATTAATTTCATCAACACAAGACAGAACACGAAACAATGGGTATTGAATAGAAGTGATTGTAGAAAGCCTATTGGTCCATATTTCTTGATGCTTCTATATTGGAGCGGAGTCTTGAGGTGGGTAGAATATAGTTGTGCATTATTTGGCTGTTGATTGCTGGTGTTGACTTCTTGATGTGTAGTGCCTCGCAAACGTCAAGCCGCCTGCTATCGCTGTATCTATCGATGATTTCTGTGTTGTTTACTAGGATTTCTCTGGCGATGGTTTGGTTGTGGAAAGAGATTATATGTTCCTTAATGGAGCCCTGTTGCTTATGCATCGTTAAACGCCTAGAAAGAGATGTTGTTGTCTTGCCTATATACTGGGTTTTTTGGAGCTTACAGTCCCCAAGAGGGCATTTGAAGGCATAGACGACGTTAGTCTCTTTTAAAGCGTTCTGTTTTGTGTCTGGAGAGTTTCTCATGAGTAGGCTGGCCGTTTTTCTGGTTTTATAGTAAATTGTCAGCTGTATCTTCTGATTTTTGTCTGTAGGGATAACGTTTCTATTAACAATATCTTTCAGGACCCTTTCCTCCGTTTAATGAACTGTAGAAAAGAAGTTCCTGTAAAATAGTCTAATAGGGGGTATAGGTGTTGTGTTAGTTGTCTCTTCAGAGGTTGCATGGCGTTTCACTTTCCTTCTTATGATGTCTTCCACGAAACCATTGGAGAAGCCGTTGTTGACTAGGACCTGCCTTACCCTACAGAGTTCTTCGTCGACTTGCTTCCATTCCGAGCTGTGGCTGAGAGCACGGTCGACAAGAGGAGTGTTGTTAACGCATATGTCGACCGTGTTCTCAGCCACAGCTCGGAATGGAAGCAAGTCGACGAAGAACTCTGTAGGGTAAGGCAGGTCCTTGTCAACAACGGCTTCTCCAATGGTTTCGTGGAAGACATCATAAGAAGGAAAGTGAAACACATGCAACCTCTGAAGAGACAACTAACACAACACCTATACCCCCTATTAGACTATTTTACAGGAACTTCTTTTCCACAGCTCATAAAACGGAGGAAAGGGTCCTGAAAGATATTGTTAATAGAAACGTTATCCCTACAGACAAAAATCAGAAGATACAGCTGACAATTTACTATAAAACCAGAAAAACGGCCAGCCTACTCATGAGAAACTCTCCAGACACAAAACAGAACGCTTTAAAAGAGACTAACGTCGTCTATGCCTTCAAATGCCCTCTTGGGGACTGTAAGCTCCAAAAAACCCAGTATATAGGCAAGACAACAACATCTCTTTCTAGGCGTTTAACGATGCATAAGCAACAGGGCTCCATTAAGGAACATATAATCTCTTCCCACAACCAAACCATCGCCAGAGAAATCCTAGTAAACAACACAGAAATCATTGATAGATACAGCGATAGCAGGCAGCTTGACGTTTGCGAGGCACTACACATCAAGAAGTCAACACCAGCAATCAACAGCCAATTAATGCACAACTATATTCTACCCACCTCAAGACTCCGCTCCAATACAGAAGCATCAAGAAATATGGACCAATAGGCTTTCTACAATCACTTCTATTCAATACCCATTGTTTCGTGTTCTGTCTTGTGTTGATGAAATTAATACCCTATTAATACCACCTCTTGTTCTGTCTTGTGTTGATGAAATTAATACCCTATTAATGCCACCTCACCCCATCCACCTCTCTCAAATGTAGATATAAAAACGGACATGCGTAAGTTCTATTCAGTTGTGTATTTGTGAGCTAAAGTCTTTGAAAATGTAATAAGTATTACGAAACGCGCTCGTGTCGCGTCAGACTAGAAATAAAAATTAATTTTGGAGAATTGATTTTTTATTTACCTCCAACAGTGAAAAGAAATGTACGAAAGATTGAGAAAATTCGTGTTAGAATTATTAATCTTACTTTTTCGGTCATATATAATATATATATATATATATATATATATATATATATATATATATATATATATATATATATATATATATATATATATATATATATATATATATATATATATATTTATATATGGAAGGGAGTACCACCTCTAGCTGGAAGAAGGGGACCCATAGCCTCGGAGGAAACCATGCATAACACATTAGAGGGAATGTTTAGATCCCCTCCAATACAGTTTCTGTGTGCTTTTCTCCTACCACCCCTTCCTTTTTTATTTTTTGTGCTTTATTATGCATTTGATGGTTACAAGATATACATGGGTTGATACAAAAATAATAATGCAAAAAGGTGCTTAAAGGTTATGGATCTCTTGAAAAACACAACAATGGGAAACATTGATGAATGTCACAGACGGGTTCGAGCATTGTTGCAAGTCAAACACTTCTTCGAATTCCTCTGAAGTTGGACTAGTGCCCAAGACGCAACAGGCATTTCCCCTCTGAATCGCAACACTTAGGCGCTGGAACAAGAAACTTTTTGCTCTCTGGTCTTTTGTAGCGCTGATCAATTTGTCCCCCAATTCCTTCAGGAACTTCAATGCACATTTTCCCCACGAACCGAGGATCTTCGAGCCGATCGGAACAAAGCTGTAGCAGTGTGCTAGACCTCTGTATTTAATAATTTTCTGCGATTCCCTGAAAGAAGCAGCACCACCGCTTTCACGTGTGCTGTAGTGGAGGTAGGTACTGGCCAGTGTGGAAGCGCACGTGTAGTCCCATACCACTTGCTTACCATCCTTCCAAGGTAGCAAGGTGACCCCATCAGGGGGTCACATATATATATATATATATATATATATATATATATTAGTATATTTTGGTAGCAGTCTTTCCTGTAGACATATATTATTAAATATGACCGAAAAAGTAAGATTAATAATTCTAACACGAATTTTCTCAATCTTTCGTACATTACGCTTCACTGTTGGAGGTAAATCAAAAATCACTTCTCCAAAATTCATTTTTATTTCTAGTCTGACGCGACACGGGCGCGTTTCGTAAAACTTATTACATTTTCAAAGACTTCACAAATACACAACTGATTAGAACGTATCTCTGATTTTATATCTACATTTGAGTGAGGTGGGAGGGGTGATGTGGCATTAACACAAGACAGAACAAGAGGGGATATTAATAGGGTATTAAAAGTATCAACACAAGACAGAACAGAAACAATGGGTATTGAATAGAAGTGTTTGTAGAAAGCCTATTGGTCCATATTTCTTGATGCTTCTATATTGGAGCGGAGTCTTGAGGTGGGTAGAATATAGTTGTGCAATAATTGGCTGTTGATTGCTGGTGTTGACTTCTTGATGTGTAGTGCCTCGCAAACGTCAAGCCGCCTGCTATCGCTGTATCTATCGATGATTTCTGTGTTGTTTACTAGGATTTCTCTGGTGATGGTTTGGTTATGGGAAGAGATTATATGTTCCTTAATGGAGCCCTGTTGCTTATGCATCGTTAAACGCCTAGAAAGAGATGTTGTTGTCTTGCCTATATACTGGGTTTTTTGGAGCTTACAGTCCCCAAGTGGGCATTTGAAGGCATAGACGACATTAGTCTCTTTTAAAGCGTTCTGTTTTGTGTCTGGAGAGTTTCTCATGAGTAGACTGGCCGTTTTTCTGGTTTTATAGTAAATCGTCAGTTGTATCCTCTGATTTTTGTCTGTAGGGATAACGTTTCTATTAACAATATCTTTCAGGACCCTTTCCTCCGTTTTATGAGCTGTGGAAAAGAAGTTCCTGTAAAATAGTCTAATAGGGGGTATAGGTGTTGTGTTAGTTGTCTCTTCAGAGGTTGCATGGCTTTTCACTTTCCTTCTTATGATGTCTTCGATGAAACCATTGGAGAAGCCGTTATTGACTAGGACCTGCCTTACCCTACAGAGTTCTTCGTCGACTTGCTTCCATTCTGAGCTGTGGCTGAGAGCACGGTCGACGTATGCGTTAACAACACTCCTCTTGTACCTGTCAGGGCAGTCGCTGTTGGCATTTAGGCACATTCCTATGTTTGTTTCCTTAGTGTAGACTGCAGTGTGGAAACGTCCGCCCTTTTCCATGACTGTTACATCTAGAAAAGGCAGCTTCCCATCCTTTTCCGTCTCGTAAGTGAAACGCAGCACGGAACTCTGCTCAAATGCCTCCTTCAGCTCCTGCAGATGTCTGACATCAGGTACCTGTGTAAAAATGTCGTCAACATACCTGCAGTATATGGCCGGTTTCAAGTTCATGTCGACTAAGACTTTTTGCTCGATGGTACCCATGTAGAAGTTTGCAAACAGGACACCTAGGGGAGAACCCATGGCGACCCCATCTACTTGCTTATACATGTGCCCATCCGGGCTCAAGAAGGGTGCCTCTTTAGTACAAGCTTGGAGTAGTTTCCTCAAAATACTTTCTGGCATGTCAAGAGGAGTACAGGCTGGATCACGATACACTCTGTCGGCTATCATTCCGATTGTCTCGTCCACAGGTACGTTGGTAAACAGCGATTCTACGTCCAACGAGGCTCTTATCCCTGTGGCCCGTGTGCCCCGCAGTAAGTCCACAAATTCCTTTGGAGACTTCAGGCTGAAGGCGCAAGGAACATAAGGAGTCAGCAGGCCGTTGAGTCGCTTTGCCAGTCTGTACGTGGGTGTGGGTATCTGGCTAATGATTGGCCGAAGTGGGTTTCCAGGCTTGTGCGTCTTGACATTTCCATACGCATATCCAGGTTTATATTCCCCAATGATCTTTGGCAGGTGGAGTCCGGATTTCTTGGCGTTTACAGTTTCGATCAGTTTGTTGACCTTTGCTTTTAATTCGGCTGTAGTGTCCTTCGTTACCCTTTGGAACTTAGTTTGGTCAGAGAGTATGATGTTCATTTTCGCCAGATATTCGTCTTTTTTAAGAATGACATATATTGGCGACTTGTCACCTCTCCTGACAACTATCTCCTTGTTCTCACGAAGGCTTTTAGCTGCCGCTTTAAGCTCGGGGGACAGTATGGTGCTTCTGTAGTTGCCTCGATTCTTTCCTCCTTCTGCAATAAGTTCTGCTTGTAAGGTATCTTTGGTAGTGACCTTCTTTTGTGTCTCGAGGTCGAATATGTCGTCCAACAGAATTTCCAACTCTACTTTCCGGGCCATTTCACTCGGTCTGGACATAACATGACAGTTTATGCCCAGATTTAGGAGAGTGACTTGGTCCTCAGTGAGGTTAATTCCTGCAAGGTTCAGGAAGCCATCTCTTGGTCGTGGAATTGCCATAGGTCCTCCATATAATGTTGTTAGTTTCTTGATAATCCTTGTTTCAGTGCTGAGGTGATGTTGGTCTGTGAGGATGTCGAGGTGTTGTTCAATGCGGGTACGGATACTATGGTCGATGTTGCTATTTCTCCACTCGTTTGTAGCATGAAGTAGTTGCGTTTTGTTGTCTTTGATTTCATTCTCTGCCTTGTATATCTGATCACGAATCAGATCCTGGCGATATTTTATCGTGAAGGCTTGATTCCTTGCTGCTTGTTCTGTCTTGTGTTAATGCCACATCACCCCTCCCACCTCACTCAAATGTAGATATAAAATCAGAGATACGTTCTAATCAGTTGTGTATTTGTGAAGTCTTTGAAAATGTAATAAGTTTTACGAAACGCGCCCGTGTCGCGTCAGACTAGAAATAAAAATGAATTTTGGAGAAGTGATTTTTGATTTACCTCCAACAGTGAAGCGTAATGTACGAAAGATTGAGAAAATTCGTGTTAGAATTATTAATCTTACTTTTTCGGTCATATTTAATAATATATGTCTACAGGAAAGACTGCTACCAAAATATACTAATATTAAAGTGCACGACCCAGCAGCAAGGAATCAAGCCTTCACGATAAAATATCGCCAGGATCTGATTCGTGATCAGATATACAAGGCAGAGAATGAAATCAAAGACAACAAAACGCAACTACTTCATGCTACAAACGAGTGGAGAAATAGCAACATCGACCATAGTATCCGTACCCGCATTGAACAACACCTCGACATCCTCACAGACCAACATCACCTCAGCACTGAAACAAGGATTATCAAGAAACTAACAACATTATATGGAGGACCTATGGCAATTCCACGACCAAGAGATGGCTTCCTGAACCTTGCAGGAATTAACCTCACTGAGGACCAAGTCACTCTCCTAAATCTGGGCATAAACTGTCATGTTATGTCCAGACCGAGTGAAATGGCCCGGAAAGTAGAGTTGGAAATTCTGTTGGACGACATATTCGACCTCGAGACACAAAAGAAGGTCACTACCAAAGATACCTTACAAGCAGAACTTATTGCAGAAGGAGGAAAGAATCGAGGCAACTACAGAAGCACCATACTGTCCCCCGAGCTTAAAGCGGCAGCTAAAAGCCTTCGTGAGAACAAGGAGATAGTTGTCAGGAGAGGTGACAAGTCGCCAATATATGTCATTCTTAAAAAAGACGAATATCTGGCGAAAATGAACATCATACTCTCTGACCAAACTAAGTTCCAAAGGGTAACGAAGGACACTACAGCCGAATTAAAAGCAAAGGTCAACAAACTGATCGAAACTGTAAACGCCAAGAAATCCGGACTCCACCTGCCAAAGATCATTGGGGAATATAAACCTGGATATGCGTATGGAAATGTCAAGACGCACAAGCCTGGAAACCCACTTCGGCCAATCATTAGCCAGATACCCACACCCACGTACAGACTGGCAAAGCGACTCAACGGCCTGCTGACTCCTTATGTTCCTTGCGCCTTCAGCCTGAAGTCTCCAAAGGAATTTGTGGACTTACTGCGGGGCACACGGGCCACAGGGATAAGAGCCTCGTTGGACGTAGAATCGCTGTTTACCAACGTACCTGTGGACGAGACAATCGGAATGATAGCCGACAGAGTGTATCGTGATCCAGCCTGTACTCCTCTTGACATGCCAGAAAGTATTCTGAGGAAACTACTCCAAGCTTGTACTAAAGAGGCACCCTTCTTGAGCCCGGATGGGCACATGTATAAGCAAGTAGATGGGGTCGCCATGGGTTCTCCCCTAGGTGTCCTGTTTGCAAACTTCTACATGGGTACCATCGAGCAAAAAGTCTTAGTCGACATGAACTTGAAACCGGCCATATACTGCAGGTATGTTGACGACATTTTTACACAGGTACCTGATGTCAGACATCTGCAGGAGCTGAAGGAGGCATTTGAGCAGAGTTCCGTGCTGCGTTTCACTTACGAGACGGAAAAGGATGGGAAGCTGCCTTTTCTAGATGTAACAGTCATGGAAAAGGGCGGAGGTTTCCACACTGCAGTCTACACTAAGGAAACAAACATAGGAATGTGCCTAAATGCCAACAGCGACTGCCCTGACAGGTACAAGAGGAGTGTTGTTAACGCATACGTCGACCGTGCTCTCAGCCACAGCTCAGAATGGAAGCAAGTCGACGAAGAACTCTGTAGGGTAAGGCAGGTCCTAGTCAATAACGGCTTCTCCAATGGTTTCATCGAAGACATCATAAGAAGGAAAGTGAAAAGCCATGCAACCTCTGAAGAGACAACTAACACAACACCTATACCCCCTATTAGACTATTTTACAGGAACTTCTTTTCCACAGCTCATAAAACGGAGGAAAGGGTCCTGAAAGATATTGTTAATAGAAACGTTATCCCTACAGACAAAAATCAGAGGATACAACTGACGATTTACTATAAAACCAGAAAAACGGCCAGCCTACTCATGAGAAACTCTCCAGACACAAAACAGAACGCTTTAAAAGAGACTAATGTCGTCTATGCCTTCAAATGCCCACTTGGGGACTGTAAGCTCCAAAAAACCCAGTATATAGGCAAGACAACAACATCTCTTTCTAGGCGTTTAACGATGCATAAGCAACAGGGCTCCATTAAGGAACATATAATCTCTTCCCATAACCAAACCATCGCCAGAGAAATCCTAGTAAACAACACAGAAATCATCGATAGATACAGCGATAGCAGGCGGCTTGACGTTTGCGAGGCACTACACATCAAGAAGTCAACACCAGCAATCAACAGCCAATTATTGCACAACTATATTCTACCCACCTCAAGACTCCGCTCCAATATAGAAGCATCAAGAAATATGGACCAATAGGCTTTCTACAAACACTTCTATTCAATACCCATTGTTTCTGTTCTGTCTTGTGTTGATACTTTTAATACCCTATTAATATCCCCTCTTGTTCTGTCTTGTGTTAATGCCACATCACCCCTCCCACCTCACTCAAATGTAGATATAAAATCAGAGATACGTTCTAATCAGTTGTGTATTTGTGAAGTCTTTGAAAATGTAATAAGTTTTACGAAACGCGCCCGTGTCGCGTCAGACTAGAAATAAAAATGAATTTTGGAGAAGTGATTTTTGATTTACCTCCAACAGTGAAGCGTAATGTACGAAAGATTGAGAAAATTCGTGTTAGAATTATTAATCTTACTTTTTCGGTCATATTTAATAATATATATATATATATATATATATATATATATATATATATATATATATATATATATATATATATATATATATATATATATATATATATATATATATATATATATATATATATATATATATATGTCGTACCTAGTAGCCAGAACGCAGTTCTCAGCCTACTATGCAAGGCCCGATTTGCCTATTAAGCCAAGTTTTCCTGAATTAATATATTTTCTCTAATTTTTTCTTATGAAATGATAAAGCTACCCATTTCATTATGTATGAGGTAATTTTTTTTAATGGAGTTAAAATTAACGTAGATATATGACCGAACCTAACCAACCCTACCTAACCTAACCTAACCTATCTTTATAGGTTAGGTTCGGTTAGGTAGCCAAAAAAGTTAGGTTAGGTTAGGTTAGGTAGGTTAGGTAGTCGAAAAACCATTAATTCATGAAAACTTGGCTTATTAGGCAAATTGGGCCTTGCATAGTAGGCTGAGAAGTGCGTTCTGGCTACTAGGTACGACATATATATATATATATATATATATATATATATATATATATATATATATATATATATATATATATATATATATATATATATATTAATGAAACGGAGAAACTTTTGAAAATATTTGGTAACGCTTATTTACCCAGAATCATTGGCATACTTTGAACGAACTCCACACCTGAAGCAGCCTGTGTAAGAATTGTTCTACACCTGAAGCAGCCTGTGTAAGAATTGTTCTACACTTGAAGCAGCCTGTGTAAGAATTGTTCTACACCTGAAGCAGCCTGTGTAAGAATTGTTCTACACCTGAAGCAGCCTGTGTAAGAATTGTTCTACACCTGAAGCAGTCTGTGTAAGAATTGTTCTACACCTAAGGCAGCCTGTGTAAGAATTGTTCTATAACTGAAGCAGCCTTGTAAGAATTGTTCTACACCTGAAGCAGCTTGTGTAAGAATTGTTCTACACCTGAAGCAGTCTGTGTAAGAATTGTTCTACATCTGAAGCTGTCTGTGTAAGAATTGTTCTACACCTGAAGCAGCCTGTGTAAGAAATGCTCTATGTGAGATTTTTTTCTACGCCTACCTCCCTTAGGAGGTGGACTACAAGTTTAAAGGCTGCTCACGGCAGTTAAGCATGAGTTCAATAGAAAAAGAAAAAGCGGGAGCAAACCGCCAGGTTTCCACCACTAGGGGTGAAAACCTGTCCACAATAAGCCGCTGGTTCCTCCTAGTTAAACAGGACGTTAAAACTAATAAAGGGTAACCGACGGGTTCTCACAATCAAATATTTATATTTGATGTGGCGCTATGAATTGGAATTCGAATTCCCAAGAACAGCCGTCATATCAAAAGATCACATCAACATTCAATCGTATAAAGCAGAACATGGGTGGAAATGAAGGGTTGACATCAAAGACCGTTTTCTATAACGTAACACTTTATTAATAATAAGAGACTAAACTGCTACAATATCGAGTTTACCTTACGTTAATGTCCATCCAGTGGCACGATAACAAACAGCTAAATAGCAACCCTTGCTGTGCGGCTGCATACTGAACTAGCCTGAACACAGGTGTGCCCACTGATGACGCAATATTGCAAATCAAAAAAAAAATATCACAGACTAAGTTACTCTACAGAGAGTGACTTGTTACTTTAATGTCCATCCAGTGGCAATTTCAACACAGCTATTCAGCAGCCCCTCGAGAAATACAGCAGTCTCCATCTTGCTGACACTTCGGGCTGACCAGTGAACTAACTGAACAATGATGGATGCCCACTGAGGACACAAGCTAGCAGTCAATATTGTCACGGCTTCACGGTAACTGATACTATAATCACAAGCTTTGGGTCCTCCTTCCAAACAGGAGTGACCCCCGTAACTAGGCGGGTAGTCCAGCAGTGACTTCCCCTATCACACCTAATGTGAACACTCTTTGCAACTCCCTACAAGAAGTTGCACTGTAAACAGCAAAGTCAGGCAAGGTGGGATTCTAGGACACAGCTCCAGTAATCCCTAAGTTACTTTACTCTCATCACCAGACGATAAACAAAAGAAATTGCCTTAATCAATTGCAAAATTGAGTATGTGATTAATTACGTTAATTGACTGATCACAGCAGTCAGCAACAAAGTACTTTACGTTAATCACAACAATTGTCTCTCATAGTCAACAACAGGTTGGTACTCTACGTTAATCATTAACACTTGTCTATCTTAACACAAGTCATCTTGTTAACAATAACTCAAAGCTCTCTTAGGGCATGGCTATACCAAAGGAAACAGAGAGTTAGTATAAATGGAATCAAGTCAGAGTGGGAAAATGTTGTAAGTGGAGTGCCTCAAGGCTCTGTCCTGGGACCTCTGTTGTTTATAATATATATAAATGATTTAGATTCAGGTTTGAGTAGCAACATTTGCAAATTTGCCGATGATACGAAAATCGGTAGGGAAATTAATTCGGAGGAGGACTCACTATCACTTCAAGTTGATCTAGATAGGGTTTTGAAATGGTCAAAGGATTGGCAGATGCAGTTTAATGCTGATAAATGTAAAGTTCTGAGGTTAGGTAATGATGATAGAGTTACAAGATACGAGCTAGATGGTGTTGTGATTGCGAAGTCGGATTGCGAAAGGGATCTGGGAGTTATGATTAGTAAGAATTTAAAACAAAAGGATCAATGCATAAATGTTCGTAATAAGGCAAATCGGACACTTGGATTTATTAATCGCAGCGTTAGTAACAAGACACCTGGTGTGGTTCTCAAGCTATATCTTGCTCTAGTTAGGCCCCATTTAGATTATGCAGTTCAGTTTTGGTCGCCATATTATAGAATGGATATAAATTCACTTGAACGTGTCCAGCGTAGGATGACTAAGTTAATTCCCCAAATTAGAAATCTTTCATATGAAGAAAGATTAACAAAGCTTAAGTTGCATTCACTGGAACGGCGAAGAGTTAGGGGTGACATGATAGAGGTTTACAAGTGGATGAATGGACATAACCGGGGGGATATTAATAGGGTATTAAAAGTATCAACACAGGACAGAACACGAAACAATGGATATAAATTGGATAAGTTTAGATTTAGGAAAGACTTGGGTAAATACTGGTTCAGTAACAGGGTTGTTGATTTGTGGAACCAATTGCCGCGTAACATTGTGGAGGTGGGGTCCCTCGATTGTTTCAAGCACGGGTTGGACAAGTATATGAGTGGGATTGGGTGGTTATAGAATAGGAGCTGCCTCGTATGGGCCAATAGGCCTTCTGCAGTTACCTTTGTTCTTATGTTCTTATGTTCTTATGTTCTTATATTACATCACACTTGACTCCTTGCAAGTATTCAGTGAGTAATTCTTATTTAAGGTCAAACGGACCACTAATTACATCCCCATTGAGTTACGTTAACTAAGCCTACCCTAACTTGGTAGCATCTCAACAGTCTGTGTCAAAATTTACTTTAATGAGTGTTAATTACCCTAATTAACTCTGAGCCATTAATTAACTGTCACCAGGACCGATAATTAATCATACATAAATACGTCTCACTCCGCACTGCCTAAACAGGTCTCATCAAACACTGTGAGTTCACGGGAGAGCAGTTAATTACTCCCCTAATTATGTAACACCTCCAATTGTACCACCACCCTAATAATGCACCACTATAATGGAACACTAAACTAATAATGTAAACACTACTTATCCTGAGTAACACTTCCCCATTGGTTGCACTTGGTAACACTGTTATGGGCTGACATATGATGATTACACCGGGACTACAAAGTACACTGCTAACAAGGAGATGCTAACACAGGATGAAATACGCTGCCACCATCTGCCTTTGACCATTGAGACTATATCAAGCAACGAGGCAAGAAACATTGCTTGACTTGGAGAGTACTTTCTATGACTGTCATTAATTATGGAAACGGTTGTCAGCCACTATATCCAAAAGGCTAAGAGGATTCAACAATTGACACAGAGGGGAAATTTAACATGAGTTTTATTGAGACCAAAATTATGTCAATCACCACTTATAAATCCTACTCTAACACTGGCAAAAAAGTTAAGAAATTTGGACATGGAACAAAAACTCAGAGATCACACACGTTACCTTAAGACCTGTCTCTCCCTGGCTGAGATGATCTTCACAGCCCTCTCTGGACCCCGGTGTCCCGCACTCTGCTGATCTTCACAGCCCTCTCTGGACCCCGGTGTCCCGCACTCTGCTGATCTTCACAGCCCTCTCTGGACCCCGGTGTCCCGGTGTCCCGCACTCTGAGTTCCCTAAGTCCCTACAGGACCTCTATATACAACCCCCACAGGGGGAGGGGGAGATCTGCTGTTGCTACCCACCAAGAGTGTACAAACACTCAAGAAATATTTCAAAAAGCTTGTTTGACATTCACCATACACTCTTCAAGAGAGGAGTTATTAATTACATGTGTGACTGACCTCTGACCTGGCCAAAAGGGGGAGATCCAAGGATGTTTACACATAAGAATCTGGAGTCTAATTCCCTTGCAATTACATACTTGAAACTATGCTGACTAAGACTAACCCAGGAATTTTTAATCAATATACAAGATAAACTGGAGGTCATATGGGCTGATCTCTTGGAGAAGGCTTCCCTGGGTGTGAACTCTTAAGGCAGGGGGTGGGAAGGTCACGGGTGTTACAATTAACATAAGTGCATCTTAATCCACTGTCCTCAGATTAATATAACGATATGATTAATATAACGATTTATGCTAGCTCTATGACCTCGCTTTAGCGAGTTATCTGAGTCCTCAAGACCCCATTAATTACATTAATTACTCCACTAATTATCATAAGCCACTAATTGCTATACCCCAGAAAGGTAATTAGTCCCGAGCAAATTACGTTAACACAAATACTGAGAGATCCTCTCCCACTACGTGAAATCATGATGAGAATGCTAATTATATAATTAGCTAGAGCGGTCAATTAGTTGTCACACGGACAATTAATTACACCCGAAACATATCTCACTCAAGCTCAACACTGTTCTCCTGTAACAGCTCTCACTCACTCAACAATAAATGTGCACCCCTTATCCAGTTAATTACCCTTTTAATTAACTCACTGAATCCTTAAGTCCTCAACACAACTTAAAGAAACAAAGTAACCCCAGTGTTACATAGGTCACACTACAATGGCATGCATAACAACATAAATGCACTGCCCACATACGGTTGCGGCTACTGCAACTCGTTAATTACTGTGCCCACACAGAAATAACACACGGTTATGCAACAACAAGAGTATACCAATATTACTGCCCCCCTTATCTTGCATCCATTGCAAGGGACTACTTCAGCAAGACAATTTACGTTAATATAAAGCACCATCGCTACGCGGACAGCTGGCACTAATTCTCTTAATTAGGCAATTAACAAATCAATTGCTTGCTCTCATTAAGTACTGTGAATTCCCCTGAATAATCAAAGAGGCCCCTTAAAGCCTCAACACAGTTCCTAGGGCAGTAATATTGTATACCTGATAACAACACTGCACAAACCTACAGCATAATGATGCCGTCAGCATACCCCACATGCTAATGACATCATTAGGCAATCAGTCAGCAATCTCATCTACTGACTCACCACACAACACAGTACATAAAACCATGCAAATGAACACATAGCAATGGCATTCACATAATCAATGAAAACTATATCACCAGAAAAATGTATCCCTAACTACACAGACCTCAGGGTATCCACTGACATCCTTACAACACTGGCCTGCCTACCTCTGCAATGATATAATTAACATGCGGTACTATGATGGCATTAATCAAGACTGAACGATTAAATGGAATCGACAGACTGGATCATTTATATGGTTGATCTCTATACTGACCGGTTACATAACTCGAGTCAGTCTAATATAACTATATATCTACAGTGTGGTACCGTGTACATCATCCATCTCCAGGTACCGCCCAATCAGTCACCTGGACGTGCTACAGACAGCTGTCTCTCACCTGCTTCCCTAGCCTTGCAGGGCTATGGGACAACACAGCTTTTACCGGAATTTCCACTAGTCCTGAGACACTGTTACACTATGATTATTGTACT
>NW_025557361.1:0-90536 GCF_020424385.1 Procambarus clarkii
GTCAATCTCTTCTGTGGTGAAGACTGCTCTTACTGTGTGTGTCCCAGCTCTTACTGGTGTGTCCCAGCTCTTACTGGTGTGTCCCAGCTCTTACTGGTGTGTCCCAGCTCTTACTGGTGTGTCCCAGCTCTTACTGGTGTGTCCCAGCTCTTACTGGTGTGTCCTAGCTCTACTGGGTGTCCTAGCTCTTACTGGTGTGTCCCAGCTCTTACTGGTGTGTCCCAGCTCTTACTGCTGTGTCCCAGCTCTTACTGGTGTGTCCCAGCTCTTACTGGTGTGTCCAGCTCTTACTGGTGTGTCCAGCTCTTACTGGTGTGTCCCAGCTCTTACTGGTGTTCCCAGCTCTTACTGGTGTGTCCCAGCTCTTACTGGTGTGTCCCAGCTCTTACTGGTGTGTCCCAGCTCTTACTGGTGTGTCCCAGCTCTTACTGGTGGGTGTGTCCCAGCTCTTACTGGTGTGTCCTAGCTCTTACTGGTGTGTCCCAGCTCTTACTGGTGTGTCCCAGCTCTTACTGGTGTGTCGTAGCTCTTACTGGTGTGTCACAGCTCTTACTGGGTGTGTCCCAGCTCTTACTGGTGTGTCCCAGCTCTTACTGGTGTGTCCTAGCTCTTACTGGTGTGTCCAGCTCTTACTGTGTGTGTGTCCCAGCTCTTACTGGTGTGTCCCAGCTCTTACTGGTGTGTCCCAGCTCTTACTGGTGTGTCCCAGCTCTTACTGGTGTGTCCCAACTCTTACTGGTGTGTCCCAGCTCTTACTGGTGTGTCCCAGCTCTTACTGGTGTGTCCCAGCTCTTACTGGTGTGTCCTAGCTCTTACTGGTGTGTCCTAGCTCTTACTGGTGTGTCCCAGCTCTTACTGGTGTGTCCCAGCTCTTACTGGTGTGTCCCAGCTCTTACTGGTGTGTCCTAGCTCTTACTGGTGTGTCCCAGCTCTTACTGGTGTGTCCCAGCTCTTACTGGTGTGTCCCAGCTCTTACTGGTGTGTCCCAGCTCTTACTGGTGTGTCCCAGCTCTTACTGGTGTGTCCCAGCTCTTACTGGTGTGTCCCAGCTCTTACTGGTGTGTCCCAGCTCTTACTGGGGTATTGTTCTAGCTCTTACTGGGGTATTGTTCTAGCTCTTACTGGAGTATTGTTCTAGCTCTTACTGGGTATGGTTCTAGCTCTTACTGGGGTATGTTCTAGCTCTTATACTACTGGAGTATTGTCTAGCTCTTACTGGGGTATTGTTCTAGCTCTTACTGGAGTATTGTTCTAGCTCTTACTGGGGTATTGTTCTAGCTCTTACACTTGGGGTATTGTTCTAGCTCTTACTGGGGTATTGTTCTAGCTCTTACTGGGGTATTGTTCTAGCTCTTACTGGGGTATTGTTCTAGCTCTTACTGGGGAGTATTGTTCTAGCTCTTACTGGAGTATTGTTCTAGCTCTTACTGGGGTATTGTTCTAGCTCTTACTGGAGTATTGTTTCTAGCTCTTACTGGAGTATTGTTCTAGCTCTTACTGGGGTATTGTTCTAGCTCTTACTGGGGTATTGTTCTAGCTCTTACTGGGGGTATTGTTCTAGCTCTTACTGGGAGTATTGTTCTAGCTCTTACTGGGGGTATTGTTCTAGCTCTTACTGGGGTATTGTTCTAGCTCTTACTGGGGGTATTGTTCTAGCTCTTACTGGAGTATTGTTCTAGCTCTTACTGGGGTATTGTTCTAGCTCTTACTGGGGTATTGTTCTAGCTATTGGGTATTGCTCTAGCTCTTACTGGAGTATTGTTCTAGCTCCTACTGGGGTATTGTTCTAGCTCTTACTGTGGGTATTGTTCTAGCTCTTACTGGGGGGATTGTTCTAGCTCTTACTGGGGTATTGCTCTAGCTCTTACTGGAGTATTGTTCTAGCTCTTACTGGGGTATTGTTCTAGCTCTTACTTGGAGTATTGTTCTAGCTCTTACTGGGGGTATTGTTCTAGCTCTTACTGGGGTATTGTTCTAGCTCTTACTTGGAGTATTGTTCTAGCTCTTACTGGAGTATTGTTCTAGCTCTTACTGTGGGTATTGTTTAGCTCTTACTGGAGTATTGTCCTAGCTCTTACTGGGGTATTGTTCTAGCTCCTACTGGGGTATTGTTCTAGCTCTTACTGGGGTATTGTTCTAGCTCTTACTGGGGGTATTGTTCTAGCTCTTACTGGGGTATTGCTCTAGCTCTTACTGGAGTATTGTTCTAGCTCTTACTGGGGTATTGTTCTAGCTCTTACTGGAGTATTGTTCTAGCTCTTACTGGGAGTATTGTTCTATCTTACTGGAGTATTGTTCTAGCTCTTACTGGAGTATTGTTCTAGCTCTTACTGGAGTATTTTCTAGCTCTTACTGTGGGTATTGTTCTAGCTCTTACGGGAGTATTGTCCTAGCTCTTACTGTGGGTATTGTTCTCTCTTACTGGAGTATTGTTCTAGCTCTTACTGGGGTATTGTTCTAGCTCTTACTGGGGTATTGTTCTAGCTCTTACTGGAGTATTGTTTCTAGCTCTACGGGGTATTGTTCTAGCTCTTACTGGAGTATTGTTCTAGCTCTTACTGTGGGATTGTTCTAGCTCTTACTGGGGTATTGTTCTAGCTCTTACTGGAGTATTGTTCTAGCTCTTACTGGGGGTATTGTTCTAGCTCTTACTGGGGTATTGTTCTAGCTCTTACTGGAGTATTGTTCTAGCTCTTACTGGGGTATTGTTCTAGCTCTTACTGGGGGTATTGTTCTAGCTCTTACTGGGGTATTGTTCTAGCTCTTACTGGGGGTATTGTTCTAGCTCTTACTGGGGTATTGTTCTAGCTCTTACTGGGGGTATTGTTCTAGCTCTTACTGGGGTATTGTTCTAGCTCTTACTGGGGGTAGTTGTTCTAGCTCTTACTGTGGAGTATTGTTCTAGCTCTTACTGGGGGTATTGTTCTAGCTCTTACTGGGGTATTGTTCTAGCTCTACTGGAGTATTGTTCTAGCTCTTACTGGGGTATTGTTCTAGCTCTTACTGTGGGTATTGTTCTAGCTCTTTGGGGTATTGTTCTAGCTCTTACTGGGGGTATTGTTCTAGCTCTTACTGGGGTATTGTTCTAGCTCTTACTTGGGTATTGTTCTAGCTCTTACTGGGGTATTGTTCTAGCTCTTACTGGGGTATTGTTCTAGCTCTTACTTGGGTATTGTTCTAGCTCTTACTGGGGTATTGTTCTAGCTCTTGGGTATTGCTCTAGCTCTTACTGGGGTATTGTTCTAGCTCCTACTGGGGTATTGTTCTAGCTCTTACTGGGGTATTGTTCTAGCTCTTACTGGGGGTATTGTTCTAGCTCTTACTGGGTATTGTTCTAGCTCTTGGGTATTGCTCTAGCTCTTACTGGGGTATTGTTCTAGCTCTTACTGGGGTATTGTTCTAGCTCTTACTGGGGTATTGTTCTAGCTCTTACTGGGGTATTGTTCTAGCTCTTTCTGGGGGTATTGTTCTAGCTCTTACTGGGGTATTGTTCAAGCTCTTACTGGGGTAATGTTCTAGCTTTTACTGGGGTATTGTTCTAGCTCTTACTGGGGGTATTGTTCTAGCTCTTACTGGGGTATTGTTCTAGCTCTTACTGGGGGTATTGTTCTAGCTCTTACTGGGGTATTGTTCTAGCTCTTACTGGGGTATTGTTCTAGCTCTTACTGGGGGTATTGTTCTAGCTCTTACTGGGGTATTGTTCTAGCTCTTACTGGGGTATTGTTCTAGCTCTTACTGGGGTATTGTTCTAGCTCTTACTGGAGTATTGTTCTAGCTCTTACTGGGGGTATTGTTCTAGCTCTTACTGGGGTATTGTTCTAGCTCTTACTGGAGTATTGTTCTAGCTCTTACTGGGGGTATTGTTCTAGCTCTTACTGGAGTATTGTTCTAGCTCTTACTGGGGGTATTGTTCTAGCTCTTACTGGAGTATTGTTCTAGCTCTTACTGGGGTATTGTTCTAGCTCTTACTGGGGTATTGTTCTAGCTCTTACTGGAGTATTGTTCTAGCTCTTACTGGGGGTATTGTTCTAGCTCTTACTGGGGTATTGTTCTAGCTCTTACTGGAGTATTGTTCTAGCTCTTACTGGGGGTATTGTTCTAGCTCTTACTGGGGTATTGTTCTAGCTCTTACTGGAGTATTGTTCTAGCTCTTACTGGGGTATTGTTCTAGCTCTTACTGCGGTATTGTTCTAGCTCTTACTGGGGTATTGTTCTAGCTCTTACTGGGGTATTGTTCTAGCTCTTACTGGGGTATTGTTCTAGCTCTTACTGGGGTATTGTTCTAGCTCTGACTGGGTATGATCTAGTCTTACTGGGGTATGTTCTAGCTCTACTGGGGTATTGTTCTAGCTCTTACTGGGGTATTGTTCTAGCTCTGACTGGGGGTATTGTTCTAGCTCTGACTGGGGGTATTGTTCTAGCTCTGACTGGGGTATTGTTCTAGCTCTTACTGGGGTATTGTTCTAGCTCTGACTGGGGTATTGTTCTAGCTCTGACTGGGGGTATTGTTCTAGCTCTGACTGGGGGTAGTGTCGGGAACGAAATTCTTGGCGGTTTAGTGCAGTAAATGTGAGTTTCTGCCAACGATATTATAACGAATATATTCAAACGTTCATCACATAGTGAGAATTACATTGTACCACATGAAGTAAATACATCACATTTGTACAATTCCTCCCCCCCCCCCCCCAACATAAATGACATTTTACCTCGGGATGAGCCGGCGTAATACAGATTGTGTGTCCCCTGATTATCACCCATTCCCAGTCAGGTGGCGAGGATTGTGTTATCTGGGTGTTGGTATAGTTCCCCTGGGAGGACTTGACCTGGGAGGGCTGCCTGCTATCTCTCTCCTCCCAGGACTTGCCCCAGGGCTGCCTGCTGTCTCTCTCCTCCCAGGACTTGCCCCAGGGCTGCCTGCTGTCACTATGGCGGTGTGTCCACTCACAGGATGAGTGGCGCTGCCCAATACTGTCAACTATGGCGGTGT
Organism: Procambarus clarkii; assembly: GCF_020424385.1. Lineage (NCBI taxonomy): Eukaryota > Metazoa > Arthropoda > Malacostraca > Decapoda > Cambaridae > Procambarus > Procambarus clarkii. The sequence continues at coordinate 4,991 of NW_025557361.1, forward strand.
GTCCACTCACAGGATGAGTGGCGCTGCCCAATACTGTCACTATGGCGGGTGTCCACTCACAGGATGAATGACGCTGCCCAATACTGTCACTATGGCGGTGTGTCCCACTCACAGGATGAGTGGCGCTGCCCAATACTGTCACTATGGCGGTGTGTCCACTCACAGGATGAGTGGCGCTGCCCAATACTGTCACTATGGCGGTGTGTCCACTCACAAGGATGAGTACGCTGCCCAATACTGTCACTATGGTGGTGTGTCCACTCACAGGATGAGTGACGCTGCCCAATACTGTCACTATGGCGGTGTGTTCACTCACAAGATGAATGACGCTGCCCATACTGTCACTATGGCGGTGTGTCCACTCACAGGATGAGTGGCGCTACCCAATACTGTCACTATGGCAGTGTGTCCACTCACAAGATGAGTGACGCTGCCCAATACTGTCACTATGGCGGTGTGTCCACTCACAAGATGAGTGACGCTGCCCAATACTGTCACTATGGCGGTGTGTCCCACTCACAGGATGAGTGACGCTGCCCAAATACTGTCACTATGGCGGTGTGTCCACTTCACAGGATGAGTGGCGCTACCCAATACTGTCACTATGGCAGTGTGTCCACTCACAATATGATTGACGCTGCCCAATACTGTCAGTATGGCGGTGTGTCCACTCACAGGATGAGTGACGCTACCCAATACTGTCACTATGGCGGTGTGTCCACTCACAGGATGAGTGACGCTGCCCAATACTGTCACTATGGCGGTGTGTCCACTCACAAGATGAGTGACGCTGCCCAATACTGTCACTATGGCGGTGTGTCCACTCACAGGATGAGTGACCCTCCCCAATACTGTCACTATGGCGGTGTGTCCACTCACAGGATGAGTGGCGCTACCCAATACTGTCACTATGGCGGTGTGTCCACTCACAGGATGAGTGACGCTGCCTAATTCTGTCACTATGGCGGCGTGTCCACTCACAGGAAGAGTGACGCTGCCCAATTCTGTCACTATGGCGGTGTGTTCACTCACAAGATGAATGACGCTGCCCAATACTGTCACTATGGCGGTGTGTCCACTCACAGGATGAGTGGCGCTACCCAATACTGTCACTATGGCGGTGTGTAGACTCACAGGATGAGTGGCGCTACCCAATACTGTCACTATGGCGGTGTGTCCCACTCACAGGATGAGTGACGCTGCCCAATACTGTCACTATGGCGGTGTGTCCACTCACAGGATGAGTGGCGCTACCCAATACTGTTACTATGGCAGTGTGTCCACTGACAATATGATTGACGCTGCCCAATACTGTCACTATGGCGGTGTGTCCACTCACAGGATGAGTGACGCTACCCAATACTGTCACTATGGCGGTGTGTCCACTCACCGGATGAGTGACGCTGCCCAATACTGTCACTATGGCGGGTGTGTCCACTCACAAGATGAGTGACGCTGCCCAATACTGTCACTATGGCGGTGTGTCCACTCACAGGATGAGTGACCCTCCCCAATACTGTCACTATGGCGGTGTGTCCACTCACAGGATGAGTGGCGCTACCCAAATACTGGTCACTATGGCGGTGTGGTCCACTCACAGGATGAGTGACGCTGCCTAATTCTGTCACTATGGCGGCGTGTCCACTCACAGGATGAGTGACGCTGCCCAATACTGTCACTATGGCGGTGTGTTCACTCACAAGATGAATGACGCTGCCCAATACTGTCACTATGGCGGTGTGTCCACTCACAGGATGAGTGGCGCTACCCAATACTGTCACTATGGCGGTGTGTCCACTCACAGGATGAGTGGCGCTACCCAATACTGTCACTATGGCGGTGTGGTCCACTCACATGATGAGTGACGCTGCCCAATACTGTCACTATGGCGGTGTGTCCACTCACAGGATGAGTGGCGCTACCCAATACTGTCACTATGGCGGTGTGTCCACTCACAGGATGAGTGGCGCTGCCCAATACTGTCACTATGGCGGTGTGTCCACTCACAGGATGAGTGACGCTGCCCAATACTGTCACTATGGGGATGTGTCCACTCACAGGATGAGTGGCCCTGCCCAATACTGTCACTATGGGGGTGTGTCCACTCACAGGATGAGTGACGCTGCCCAATACTGTCACTATGGCGGTGTGTCCACTCACAGGATGAGTGACGCTGCCCAATACTGTCACTTTGGCGGTGTGTCCACTCACAGGATGAGTGGCGCTGCCCAATACGGTCACTATGGCAGCGTGTCCACTCACAGGATGAGTGACGCTGCCCAATACTGTCACTATGGCGGTGTGTTCACTCACAAGATGAATGACGCTGCCCAATACTGTCACTATGGCGGTGTGTCCACTCACAGGATGAGTGGCGCTACCCCAATACTGTCACTATGGCGGTGTGTCCACTCACAGGATGAGTGGCGCTACCCATACTGTCACTATGGCGGTGTGTCCACTCACAGGATGAGTGACGCTGCCCAATACTGTCACTATGGCGGTGTGTCCACTAACAGGATGAGTGGCGCTGCCCAATACTGTCACTATGCCGGTGTGTCCACTAACAGGATGAGTGGCGCTGCCCAACTACTATAGCGGTGTGTCCACTCACAGGATGAGTGGCGCTGCCCAATACTGTCACTATGGCGGGTGTGTCCACTCACAGGATGAGTGGCGCTACCCAATACTGTCACTATGGCGCGGTGTCCACTCACAGGATGAGTGACGCTGCCTAATACTGTCACTATGGCGGTGTGTCCACTCACAGGATGAGTGACGCTGCACAATACTGTCACTATGGCGGTGTGTCCACTCACAGGATGAGTGGCGCTGCCCATACTGTCACTATGGCGGTTGTGTCCACTCACAGGATGAGTGACGCTGCCCAATACTGTCACTATGGCGGTGTGTCCACTCACAGGATGAGTGACGCTGCCCCAATACTGTCACTATGGCGGTGTGTCCACTCATAGGATGAGTGACGCTGCCCGATACTGTCACTAAGGCGGTGTGTCCACTCACAGGATGAGTGACGCTGCCCAATACTGTCACTATGGCGGTGTGTCCACTCACAGGATGAGTGGCGCTGCCCAATACTGTCACTATGGCGGTGTGTCCACTCACAGGATGAGTGACGCTGGCCAATACTGTCACTATGGCGGTGTGTCCACTCACAGGATGAGTGACGCTGCCCAATACTGTAACTATGGCGGTGTGTCCACTCACAGGATGAGTGGCGCTGCCCAATACTGTCACTATGGCGGTATGTCCACTCACAGGATGAGTGGCGCTGCCCAATACTGTCACTATGGCGGTGTGTCCACTCACAGGATGAGTGACGCAGCCCAATACTGTCACTATGGCGGTGTGTCCACTCACAGGATGAGTGACGCTGCCCAATACTGTCACTATGGCGGTGTGTCCACTCACAGGATGAGTGACACAGCCCAATACTGTCACTATGGCGGTGTGTCCACTAACAGGATGAGTGACGCTGCTCAATACTGTCACTATGGGCGGGTTGTGTCCACTCACAGGATGAGTGACGCTGCCCAATACTGTCACTATGGGCGGTGGTGTCCACTCACTCACAGGATGAGTGACGCTGCCCAATACTGTCACTATGGCGGTGTGTCCACTCACAGGATGAGTGACGCTGCCCAATACTGTCACTATGGCGGTGTGTCCACTCATAGGATGAGTGACGCTGCCCGATACTGTCACTAAGGCGGTGTGTCCACTCACAGGATGAGTGACGCTGCCCAATACTGTCACTATGGCGGTGTGTCCACTCACAGGATGAGTGGCGCTGCCCAATACTGTCACTATGGCGGTGTGTCCACTCACAGGATGAGTGACGCTGGCCAATACTGTCACTATGACGGTGTGTCCACTCACAGGATGAGTGACGCTGCCCAATACTGTAACTATGGCGGTGTGTCCACTCACAGGATGAGTGGCGCTGCCCAATACTGTCACTATGGCGGTATGTCCACTCACAGGATGAGTGGCGCTGCCCAATACTGTCACTATGGCGGTGTGTCCACTCACAGGATGAGTGACGCAGCCCAATACTGTCACTATGGCGGTGTGTCCACTCACAGGATGAGTGACGCTGCCCAATACTGTCACTATGGCGGTGTGTCCACTCACAGGATGAGTGACACAGCCCAATACTGTCACTATGGCGGTGTGTCCACTAACAGGATGAGTGACGCTGCTCAATACTGTCACTATGGCGGTGTGTCCACTCACAGGATGAGTGACGCTGCCCAATACTGTCACTATGGCGGTGTGTCCACTCACAGGATGAGTGACGCTGCCCAATACTGTCACTATGGCGGTGTGTCCACTCACAGGATGAGTGGCGCTGCCCAATACTGTCACTATGGCGGTGTGTCCACTCACAGAATGAGTGGCGCTGCCGAATACTGTCACTATGGTGGTGTGTCCACTCACAGGATGAGTGGCGCTGCCAGATACTGTCACTATGGCGGTGTGTCCACTCACAGGATGAATGACGCTGCCCAATACTGTCACTATGGCGGTGTGTCCACTCACAGGATGAATGACGCTGCCCAATACTGTCACTATGGTGGTGTGTCCACTCACAGGATGAGTGACGCTGCCAGATACTGTCACTATGGCGGTGTGTCCACTCACAGGATGAATGACGCTGCCCAATACTGTCACTATGGCGGTGTGTTCACTCACAGGATGAGTGGCGCTGCCCAATACTGTCACTATGGTGGTGTGTCCACTCACAGGATGAGTGGCGCTGCCCAATACTGTCACTATGGCGGTGTGTCCACTCACAGGATGAGTGGCGCTGCCCAATACTGTCACTATGGGGATGTGTCCACTCACAGGATGAGTGGCGCTGCCCAATACTGTCACTATGGGGATGTGTCCACTCACAGGATGAGTGGCGCTGCCCAATACTGTCACTATGGGGGTGTGTCCACTCACAGGATGAGTGACGCTGCCCAATACTGTCACTATGGCGGTGTGTCCACTCACAGGATGAGTGACGCTGTCCAATACTGTCACTATGGCGGTGTGTCCACTCACAGGATGAGTGGCGCTGCCCAATACTGTCACTATGGCAGTGTGTCCACTCACAGGATGAGTGACGCTGCCCAATACTGTCACTATGGCGGTGTGTTCACTCACAAGATGAATGACGCTGCCCAATACTGTCACTATGGCGGTGTGTCCACTCACAGGATGAGTGGCGCTACCCAATACGGTCACTATGGCGGTGTCCACTCACAGGATGAGTGGCGCTACCCAATACTGTCACTATGGCGGTGTGTCCACTCACAGGATGAGTGACGCTCCCCAATACTGTCACTATGGCGGTGTGTCCACTAACAGGATGAGTGGCGCTGCCCAATACTGTCACTATGCCGGTGTGTCCACTAACAGGATGAGTGGCGCTGCCCAACTATAGCGGTGTGTCCACTCACAGGATGAGTGGCGCTGCCCAATACTGTCACTATGGCGGTGTGTCCACTCACAGGATGATTGGCGCTGCCCAATACAGTCACTATGGCGGTGTGTCCACTCACAGGATGAGTGACGCTGCCTAATACTGTCACTATGGCGGAGTGTCCACTCACAGGATGAGTGACGCTGCACAATACTGTCACTATGGCGGTGTGTCCATTCACAGGATGAGTGGCGCTGCCCAATACTGTCACTATGGCGGTGTGTCCACTCACAGGATGAGTGACGCTGCCCAATACTGTCACTATGGCGGTGTGTCCACTCACAGGATGAGTGACGCTGCCCAATACTGTCACTATGGCGGTGTGTCCACTCATAGGATGAGTGACGCTGCCCGATACTGTCACTATGGCGGTGTGTCCACTCACAGGATGAGTGACGCTGCCCAATACTGTCACTATGGCGGTGTGTCCACTCACAGGATGAGTGGCGCTGCCCAATACTGTCACTATGGCGGTGTGTCCACTCACAGGATGAGTGGCGCTGCCCAATACTGTCACTATGGCGGTGTGTCCACTCACAGGATGAGTGGCGCTGCCCAATACTGTCACTATGGCGGGGTGTCCACTCACAGGATGAGTGACGCTGCCCAATACTGTCACTATGGCGGTGTGTCCACTCATATGATGAGTGACGCTGCCCGATACTGTCACTATGGCGGTGTGTCCACTCACAGGATGAGTGACGCTGCCCAATACTGTCACTATGGCGGTGTGTCCACTCACAGGATGAGTGGCGCTGCCCAATACTGTCACTATGGCGGTGTGTCCACTCACAGGATGAGTGGCGCTGCCCAATACTGTCACTATGGCGGTGTGTCCACTCACAGGATGAGTGGCGCTGCCCAATACTGTCACTATGGCGGGGTGTCCACTCACAGGATGAGTGACGCTGCCCAATACTGTCACTATGGCGGTGTGTCCACTCATATGATGAGTGACGCTGCCCGATACTGTCACTATGGCGGTGTGTCCACTCACAGGATGAGTGACGCTGCCCAATACTGTCACTATGGCGGTGTGTCCACTCACAGGATGAGTGGCGCTGCCCAATACTGTCACTATGGCGGTGTGTCCACTCACAGGATGAGTGACGCTGCCCAATACTGTCACTATGGCGGTGTGTCCACTCACAGGATGAGTGACGCTGCCCAATACTGTAACTATGGCGGTGTGTCCACTCACAGGATGAGTGGCGCTGCCCAATACTGTCACTATGGCGGTATGTCCACTCACAGGATGAGTGGCGCTGCCCAACTATAGCGGTGTGTCCACTCACAGGATGAGTGGCGCTGCCCAATACTGTCACTATGGTGGTGTGTCCACTCACAGGATGAGTGGCGCTGCCCAATACTGTCACTATGGCGGTGTGTCCACTCACAGGATGAGTGACGCTGCCCAATACTGTCACTATGGTGGTGTGTCCACTCACAGGATGAGTGACGCTGCCCAATACTGTAACTATGGCGGTGTGTCCACTCACAGGATGAGTGGCGCTGCCCAATACTGTCACTATGGCGGTATGTCCACTCACAGGATGAGTGGCGCTGCCCAATACTGTCACTATGGCGGTGTGTCCACTCACAGGATGAGTGACGCAGCCCAATACTGTCACTATGGCGGTGTGTCCACTCACAGGATGAGTGACGCTGCCCAATACTGTCACTATGGCGGTGTGTCCACTCACAGGATGAGTGACGCTGCCCAATACTGTCACTATGGCGGTGTGTCCACTCATAGGATGAGTGACGCTGCCCGATACTGTCACTATGGCGGTGTGTCCACTCACAGGATGAGTGACGCTGCCCAATACTGTCACTATGGCGGTGTGTCCACTCACAGGATGAGTGACGCTGCCCAATACTGTCACTATGGCGGTGTGTCCACTCACAGGATGAGTGGCGCTGCCCAATACTGTCACTATGGCGGTGTGTCCACTCACAGAATGAGTGGCGCTGCCCAATACTGTCACTATGGTGGTGTGTCCACTCACAGGATGAGTGGCGCTGCCAGATACTGTCACTATGGCGGTGTGTCCACTCACAGGATGAATGACGCTGCCCAATACTGTCACTATGGTGGTGTGTCCACTCACAGGATGAATGACGCTGCCCAATACTGTCACTATGGCGGTGTGTCCACTCACAGGATGAGTGGCACTGCCCAATACTGTCACTATGGCGATGTGTCCACTCACAGGATGAGTGGCGCTGCCCAATACTGTCACTATGGCAGTGTGTGTCCACTCACAGGATGAGTGACGATGCCCAATACTGTCACTATGGCGGTGTGTCCACTCACAGGATGAGTGGCGCTGCTCAATACTGTCACTATGGCGGTGTGTCCACTCACAGGATGAGTGACGCTGCCCAATACTGTCACTATGGCGGTGTGTCCACTCACAGGATGAGTGACGCTGCCCAATACTGTCACTATGGCGGTGTGTCCACTCACAGGATGAGTGGCGCTGGCTAATACTGTCACTATGGCGGTGTGTCCACTCACAGAATGAGTGGCGCTGCCCAATACTGTCACTATGGTGGTGTGTCCACTCACAGGATGAGTGGCGCTGCCAGATACTGTCACTATGGCGGTGTGTCCACTCACAGGATGAATGACGCTGCCCAATACTGTCACTATGGCGGTGTGTCCACTCACAGGATGAATGACGCTGCCCAATACTGTCACTATGGTGGTGTGTCCACTCACAGGATGAGTGACGCTGTCAGATACTGTCACTATGGCGGTGTGTCCACTCACAGGATGAATGACGCTGCCCAATACTGTCACTATGGCGGTGTGTTCACTCACAGGATGAGTGGCGCTGCCCAATACTGTCACTATGGTGGTGTGTCCACTCACAGGATGAGTGGCGCTGCCCAATACTGTCACTATGGCGGTGTGTCCACTCACAGGATGAGTGGCGCTGCCCAATACTGTCACTATGGTGGTGTGTCCACTCACAGGATGAATGACGCTGCCCAATACTGTCACTATGGTGGTGTGTCCACTAACAGGATGAGTGGCGCTGCCCAATACTGTCACTATGGCGGTGTGTCCACTCACAGGATGAGTGGCACTGCCCAATACTGTCACTATGGCGATGTGTCCACTCACAGGATGAGTGGCGCTGCCCAATACTGTCACTATGGCGGTGTGTCCACTCACAGGATGAGTGACGATGCCAATACTGTCACTATGGCGGTGTGTCCACTCACAGGATGAGTGGCGCTGCCCAATACTGTCACTATGGCGGTGTGTCCACTCACAGGATGAGTGGCGCTGCCCAATACTGTCACTATGGCAGTGTGTCCACTCACAGGATGAGTGACGCTGCCCAATACTGTCACTATGGCGGTGTGTCCACTCACAGGCTGAGTGGCGCTGCCCAATACTGTCACTATGGCGGTGTGTCCACTCACAGGATGAGTGACGCTGCCCAATACTGTCACTATGGCGGTGTGTCCACTAACAGGATCATCACCATCACCTTCACCATGATGATGATGGTGACCTGGCCCGCTGACCGAGCCTCACCATCCACACTATCAGTCACTATACACAGGGTAATCCCCGCTGCTGACAAGGCACAAGGGGAAAGCTGCAGACCTTGATGGTGAGGCACCCAGCGTTCTTCTCCCTGTCTGCTGGGTCAGTATGGCTGGGTGTGGCTGTCTGCTGGGTCAGTATGGCTGGGTGTGGCTGTCTGCTGGGTCAGTATGGCTGGGTGTGGCTGTCTGCTGGGTCAGTATGGTTGGGTGTGGCTGTCTGCTGGGTCAGTATGGCTGGGTGTGGCTGTCTGCTGGGTCAGTATGGCTGGGTGTGGCTGTCTGCTGGGTCAGTATGGCTGGGTGTGGCTGTCTGCTGGGTCAGTATGGCTGGGTGTGGCTGTCTGCTGGGTCAGTATGGCTGGGTATGGCTGTCTGCTGGGTCAGTATGGCTGGGTGTGGCTGTCTGCTGGGTCAGTATGGCTGGGTATGGCTGTCTGCTGGGTCAGTATGGCTGGGTGTGGCTGTCTGGTTGGTCAGTATGGCATGGCTGGGTGTGGCTGTCTGCTGGGTCAGTATGGCTGGGTGTGGCTGTCTGGTGGGTCAGTATGGCTGGGAGTGGCTGTCTGGTGGGTCAGTATGGCTGGGTGTGGCGGTCTGGTGGGTCAGTATGGCTGGGTGTGGCTGTCTGGTGGGTCAGTATGGCTGGGTGTGGCTGTCTGGTGGGTCAGTATGGCTGGGTGTGGCTGTCTGGTGGGTCAGTATGGCTGGGTGTGGCTGTCTGGTGGGTCAGTATGGCTGGGTGTGGCTGTCTGGTGGGTCAGTATGGCTGGGTGTGGCTGTCTGCTGGGTCAGTATGGTTGGGTGTGGCTGTCTGGTGGGTCAGTATGACTGGGTGTGGCTGTCTGCTGGGTCAGTATGGCTGGGTGTGGCTGTCTGCTGGGTCCGTATGGCTGGGTATGGCTGTCTGGTGGGTCAGTATGGCTGGGTGTGGCTGTCTGCTGGGTCAGTATGGTTGGGTGTGGCTGTCTGGTGGGTCAGTATGGCTGGGTGTGGCTGTCTGCTTGGTCAGTATGGCTGGGTGTGGCTGTCTGGTGGGTCAGTATGGCTGGGTGTGGCTGTCTGCTTGGTCAGAATGGCTGGGTGTGGCTGTCTGCTGGGTCAGTATGGCTGGGTGTGGCTGTCTGCTGGGTCAGTATGGCTGGGTGTGGCTGTCTGGTGGGTCAGTATGGCTGGGTGTGGCTGTCTGCTGGGTCAGTATGGCTGGGTGTGGCTGTCTGGTGGGTCAGTATGGCTGGTGGAACACAACCACACTGGCAGCTGGTGGAACACAACCACACAGGCAGCTGGCAGCTGGTGGAACACAACCATACAGGCAGCTGGTGGAACACAACCACACAGGCAGCTGGCAGCTGGTGGAACACAACCACACTGGCAGCTGGCAGCTGGTGGAACACAACCACACAAGCAGCTGGCAGCTGGTGGAACACAACCACACTGGCAGCTGGCAGCTGGTGGAACACAACCATACAGGCAGCTGGCAGCTAGTGGAACACAACCACACTGGCAGCTGGCAGCTGGTGGAACACAACCACACAGGCAGCTGGCAGCTGGTGGAACACAACCACACTGGCAGCTGGTGGAACACAACCACACTGGCAGCTGGTGGAACACAACCATACAGGCAGCTGGCAGCTGGTGGAACACAACCACACAGGCAGCTGGCAGCTGGTGGAACACAACCACACTGGCAGCTGGTGGAACACAACCACACAGGCAGCTGGCAGCTGGTGGAACACAACCACACAGGCAGCTGGCAGCTGGTGGAACACAACCATACAGGCAGCTGGTGGAACACAACCATACAGGCAGCTGGCAGCTGGTGGAACACAACCATACAGGCAGCTGGCAGCTGGTGGAACACAACCATACAGGCAGCTGGCAGCTGGTGGAACACAACCACACAGGCAGCTGGCAGCTGGTGGAACACAACCACACAGGCAGCTGGCAGCTGGTGGAACACAAGCACACGGGCAGCTGGCAGCTGGTGGAACACAACCACACTGTCAGCTGGTGGAACACAACCATACAGGCAGCTGGCAGCTGGTGGAACACAACCACACAGGCAGCTGGCAGCTGGTGGAACACAACCACACTGGCAGCTGGCAGCTGGTGGAACACAACCACACTGGCAGCTGGCAGCTGGTGGAACACAACCACACTGGCAGCTGGTGGAACAAAACCACACAGGCAGCTGGCAGCTGGTGGAACACAACCATACAGGCAGCTGGCAGCTGGTGGAACACAACCATACAGGCAGCTGGCAGCTGGTAACACAACCACACTGGCAGCTGGCAGCTGGTGGAACACAACCTCACTGGCAGCTGGTGGAACACAACCACACAGGAAGCTGGCAGCTGGTGGAACACAACCACACTGGCAGCTGGCAGCTGGTGGAATACAACCACACTGGCAGCTGGCAGCTGGTGGAACACAACCACACTGGAAGCTGGTGGAACACAACCACACAGGCAGCTGGCAGCTGGTGGAACACAACCATACAGGCAGCTGGCAGCTGGTGGAACACAACCACACTGGCAGCTGGTGGAACACAACCATACAGGAAGCTGGCAGCTGGTGGAACACAACCACACAGGCAGCTGGCAGCTGGTGGAACACAACCACACAGGCAGCTGGCAGCTGGTGGAACACAACCACACAGGCAGCTGGCAGCTGGTGGAACACAACCACACAGGCAGCTGGCAGCTGGTGGAACACAACCATACAGGCAGCTGGCAGCTGGTGGAACACAACCATACAGGCAGCTGGCAGCTGGTGGAACACTGGTGGAACACAACACAGGCAGCTGGCACTGGCAGCTGGTGGAACACAACCACACAGGCAGCTGGCAGCTGGTGGAACACAACCACACAGGCAGCTGGCAGCTGGTGGAACACAACCATACAGGCAGCTGGCAGCTGGTGGAACACAACCACACAGGCAGCTGGTGGAACACAACCACACTGGCAGCTGGTGGAACACAACCACACAGGCAGCTGGCAGCTGGTGGAACACAACCACACTGGCAGCTGGTGGAACACAACCACACAGGCAGCTGGCAGCTGGTGGAACACAACCACACAGGCAGCTGGCAGCTGGTGGAACACAACCACACAGGCAGCTGGCAGCTGGTGGAACACAACCATACAGGCAGCTGGCAGCTGGTGGAACACAACCATACAGGCAGCTGGCAGCTGGTGGAACACAACCACACAGGCAGCTGGCAGCTGGTGGAACACAACCATACAGGCAGCTGGCAGCTGGTGGAACACAACCATACAGGCAGCTGGCAGCTGGTGGAACACAACCATACAGGCAGCTGGCAGCTGGTGGAACACAACACAGGCAGCTGGCAGCTGGTGGAACACAACCACACAGGCAGCTGGCAGCTGGTGGAACACAACCACACAGGCAGCTGGCAGCTGGTGGAACACAACACAGGCAGCTGGCAGCTGGTGGAACACAACCACAGGCAGCTGGCAGCTGGTGGAACACAACCACACAGGCAGCTGGCAGCTGGTGGAACACACCAACTGGCAGCTGGTGGAACACAACCACAGGCAGCTGGCAGCTGGTGGAACACAACCATACAGGCAGCTGGCAGCTGGTGGAACACAACCACACAGGCAGCTGGCAGCTGGTGGAACACAACCACACTGGCAGCTGGCAGCTGGTGGAACACAACCACACTGGCAGCTGGTGGAACACAACCACACAGGCAGCTGGCAGCTGGTGGAACACAACCACACAGGCAGCTGGCAGCTGGTGGAACACAACCATACAGGCAGCTGGCAGCTGGTGGAACACAACCACACAGGCAGCTGGCAGCTGGTGGAACACAACCACACAGGCAGCTGGCAGCTGGTGGAACACAACCACACCACAGCTGGTGGCAGCTGGCAGCTGGTGGAACACAACCACACTGGCAGCTGGCAGCTGGTGGAACACAACCACACAGCTGGTGGGCAGCTGGCAGCTGGTGGAACACAACCACACAGGCAGCTGGCAGCTGGTGGAACACAACCATACAGGCAGCTGGCAGCTGGTGGAACACAACCACACAGGCAGCTGGCAGCTGGTGGAACACAACCACACTGGCAGCTGGCAGCTGGTGGAACACAACCACACAGGCAGCTGGCAGCTGGTGGAACACAACCACACTGGCAGCTGGCAGCTGGTGGAACACAACCACACAGGCAGCTGGCAGCTGGTGGAACACAACCACACAGGCAGCTGGCAGCTGGAACACAACCACACTGGCAGCTGGTGGAACACAACCAACAGGCAGCTGGCAGCTGGTGGAACACAACACACAGGCAGCTGGCAGCTGGTGGAACACAACCACACAGGCAGCTGGCAGCTGGTGGAACACAACCACACAGGCAGCTGGCAGCTGGTGGAACACAACCACACAGGCAGCTGGCAGCTGGTGGAACACAACCACACAGGCAGCTGGCAGCTGGTGGAACACACACAGGCAGCTGGCAGCTGGTGGAACACAACCACACAGGCAGCTGGCAGCTGGTGGAACACAACCACACAGGCAGCTGGCAGCTGGTGGAACACAACCACACAGGCAGCTGGCAGCTGGTGGAACACAACCACACACAGCTGGTGGCAGGCAGCTGGCAGCTGGTGGAACACAACCACACAGGCAGCTGGCAGCTGGTGGAACACAACCACACTGGCAGCTGGCAGCTGGTGGAACACAACCACACAGGCAGCTGGCAGCTGGTGGAACACAACCACACAGGCAGCTGGCAGCTGGTGGAACACAACCACACAGGCAGCTGGCAGCTGGTGGAACACAACCACACAGGCAGCTGGCAGCTGGTGGAACACAACCACACTGGCAGCTGGCAGCTGGTGGAACACAACCACACAGGCAGCTGGTGGAACACACAACCAGCTGGCACAAGGCAGCTGGCAGCTGGTGGAACACAACCACACAGGCAGCTGGCAGCTGGTGGAACACAACCACACTGGCAGCTGGTGGCTGGCAGCTGGTGGAACACAACCATACAGGCAGCTGGCAGCTGGTGGAACACAACCCACAGGCAGCTGGCAGCTGGTGGAACACAACCACACAGGCAGCTGGCAGCTGGTGGAACACAACCACACTGGCAGCTGGTGGAACACAACCACACTGGCAGCTGGTGGAACACAACCATACAGGCAGCTGGCAGCTGGTGGAACACAACCATACAGGCAGCTGGCAGCTGGTGGAACACAACAACCATACAGGCAGCTGGCAGCTGGTGGAACACAACCACACTGGCAGCTGGCAGCTGGTGGAACACAACCATACAGGCAGCTGGCAGCTGGTGGAACACAACCACACAGGCAGCTGGCAGCTGGTGGAACACAACCAGCTGGCACTGGTGGCAGCTGGCAGCTGGTGGAACACAACCATACAGGCAGCTGGCAGCTGGTGGAACACAACCACACAGGCAGCTGGCAGCTGGTGGAACACAACCACACTGGCAGCTGGTGGAACACAACCATACAGGCAGCTGGCAGCTGGTGGAACACAACCACACAGGCAGCTGGCAGCTGGTGGAACACAACCACACAGGCAGCTGGCAGCTGGTGGAACACAACCACACTGGCAGCTGGTGGCAGCTGGCAGCTGGTGGAACACAACCACACAGGCAGCTGGCAGCTGGTGGAACACAACCACACAGGCAGCTGGCAGCTGGTGGAACACAACCACACAGGCAGCTGGCAGCTGGTGGAACACAACCATACAGGCAGCTGGTGGCTGGCAGCTGGTGGAACACAACCATACAGGCAGCTGGCAGCTGGTGGAACACAACCACACAGGCAGCTGGCAGCTGGTGGAACACAACCACACAGGCAGCTGGCAGCTGGTGGAACACAACCACACAGGCAGCTGGTGGAACACAACCACACAGGCAGCTGGCAGCTGGTGGAACACAACCACACAGGCAGCTGGCAGCTGGTGGAACACAACCACACAGGCAGCTGGCAGCTGGTGGAACACAACCACACAGGCAGCTGGCAGCTGGTGGAACACAACCATACAGGCAGCTGGCAGCTGGTGGAACACAACCACACAGGCAGCTGGCAGCTGGTGGAACACAACCATACAGGCAGCTGGCAGCTGGTGGAACACAACCACACAGGCAGCTGGCAGCTGGTGGAACACAACCACACAGGCAGCTGGCAGCTGGTGGAACACAACCACACAGGCAGCTGGCAGCTGGTGGAACACAACCACACACAGCTGGCAGCTGGTGGAACACAACCACACAGGCAGCTGGCAGCTGGTGGAACACAACCACACAGGCAGCTGGCAGCTGGTGGAACACAACCACACAGGCAGCTGGCAGCTGGTGGAACACAACCACACAGGCAGCTGGCAGCTGGTGGAACACAACCACACAGGCAGCTGGCAGCTGGTGGAACACAACCACACTGGCAGCTGGCAGCTGGTGGAACACAACCACACTGGCAGCTGGCAGCTGGTGGAACACAACCACACTGGCAGCTGGCAGCTGGTGGAACACAACCACACTGGCAGCTGGCAGCTGGTGGAGGCAGCTGGCAGCTGGTGGAACACAACCACAGGCAGCTGGCAGCTGGTGGAACACAACCATACAGCTGGCAGCTGGCAGCTGGTGGAACACAACCATACAGGCAGCTGGCAGCTGGTGGAACACAACCACACAGGCAGCTGGCAGCTGGTGGAACACAACCACACAGGCAGCTGGCAGCTGGTGGAACACAACCACACAGGCAGCTGGCAGCTGGTGGAACACAACCACACAGGCAGCTGGCAGCTGGTGGAACACAACCACACAGCTGGCAGCTGGTGGAACACAACCACACAGGCAGCTGGCAGCTGGTGGAACACAACCACACAGGCAGCTGGCAGCTGGTGGAACACAACCACACAGGCAGCTGGCAGCAGGTGGAACACAACCACACAGGCAGCTGGCAGCTGGTGGAACACAACCACACAGGCAGCTGGCAGCTGGTGGAACACAACCACACAGGCAGCTGGCAGCTGGTGGAACACAACCACACTGGCAGCTGGCAGCTGGTGGAACACAACACACTGGCAGCTGGCAGCTGGTGGAACACAACCACACAGGCAGCTGGCAGCTGGTGGAACACAACCACACAGGCAGCTGGCAGCTGGTGGAACACAACCATACAGGCAGCTGGCAGCTGGTGGAACACAACCACACAGGCAGCTGGCAGCTGGTGGAACACAACCACACAGGCAGCTGGCAGCTGGTGGAACACAACCACACAGGCAGCTGGCAGCTGGTGGAACACAACCAAACAGGCAGCTGGCAGCTGGTGGAACACAACCATACAGGCAGCTGGCAGCTGGTGGAACACAACCACACAGGCAGCTGGCAGCTGGTGGAACACAACCACACAGCTGGCAGCTGGTGGCAGCTGGTGGAACACAACCACACTGGCAGCTGGTGGAACACAACCACACAGGCAGCTGGCAGCTGGTGGAAACACCAACCAGCTGGCAGCTGGTGGAACACAACCATACAGCTGGCAGCTGGTGGAACACAACCACACAGGCAGCTGGCAGCTGGTGGAACACAACCACACAGGCAGCTGGCAGCTGGTGGAACACAACCACACAGGCAGCTGGCAGCTGGTGGAACACAAACACAGCTGGCAGCTGGTGGAACACAACCACACAGGCAGCTGGCAGCTGGTGGAACACAACCCACAGGCAGCTGGCAGCTGGTGGAACACAACCACACTGGCAGCTGGCAGCTGGTGGAACACAACCACACAGGCAGCTGGCAGCTGGTGGAACACAACCACACTGGCAGCTGGCAGCTGGTGGAACACAACCTGGCAGCTGGTGGAACACAACCAACAGGCAGCTGGCAGCTGGTACAGGCAGCTGGCAGCTGGTGGAACACAACCACACAGGCAGCTGGCAGCTGGTGGAACACAACCACACAGCTGGTGGCAGCTGGCAGCTGGTGGAACACAACCACACAGGCAGCTGGCAGCTGGTGGAACACAACCACACAGGCAGCTGGCAGCTGGTGGAACACAACCACACAGGCAGCTGGCAGCTGGTGGAACACAACCACACAGGCAGCTGGCAGCTGGTGGAACACAACCACACAGGCAGCTGGCAGCTGGTGGAACACAGGCAGCTGGCAGCTGGTGGAACACAACCACACTGGCAGCTGGCAGCTGGTGGAACACAACCACACAGGCAGCTGGCAGCTGGTGGAACACAACCACACAGGCAGCTGGCAGCTGGTGGAACACAACCACACAGGCAGCTGGCAGCTGGTGGAACACAACCACACAGGCAGCTGGCAGCTGGTGGAACACAACCACACAGGCAGCTGGCAGCTGGTGGAACACAACCACAGCTGGCAGCTGGTGGCAGCTGGCAGCTGGTGGACACAACCAACTGGCAGCTGGCAGCTGGTGGAACACAACCACACTGGCAGCTGGCAGCTGGTGGAACACAACCACACAGGCAGCTGGTGGAACACAACCACACTGGCAGCTGGTGGAACACAACCACACAGGCAGCTGGCAGCTGGTGGAACACTGGTGGAACACACCACAGGCAGCTGGCAGCTGGTGGAACACAACCACACAGGCAGCTGGCAGCTGGTGGAACACAACCATACAGGCAGCTGGCAGCTGGTGGAACACAACCACAGGCAGCTGGCAGCTGGCAGCTGGTGGAACACAACCACACAGGCAGCTGGCAGCTGGTGGAACACAACCACACAGGCAGCTGGTGGAACACAACCATACAGGCAGCTGGCAGCTGGTGGAACACAACCACACAGGCAGCTGGCAGCTGGTGGAACACAACCACACAGGCAGCTGGCAGCTGGTGGAACACAACCATACAGGCAGCTGGCAGCTGGTGGAACACAACCATACAGGCAGCTGGCAGCTGGTGGAACACAACCATACAGGCAGCTGGCAGCTGGTGGAGGCAGCTGGCACTGGTGGAACACAACCACACAGGCAGCTGGCAGCTGGTGGAACACAACCACACAGGCAGCTGGCAGCTGGTGGAACACAACCACACAGGCAGCTGGCAGCTGGTGGAACACAACCACAGGCACTGGCAGCTGGCAGCTGGTGGAACACAACCACACTGGCAGCTGGTGGAACACAACCACACAGGCAGCTGGCAGCTGGTGGAACACAACCACACAGCTGGCAGCTGGTGGAACACAACCCACACAGCTGGCAGCTGGTGGAACACAACCACACAGGCAGCTGGCAGCTGGTGGAACACAACCACACAGGCAGCTGGCAGCTGGTGGAACACAACCACACAGGCAGCTGGCAGCTGGTGGAACACAACCATACAGGCAGCTGGCAGCTGGTGGAACACAACCACACAGGCAGCTGGCAGCTGGTGGAACACAACCACACAGGCAGCTGGCAGCTGGTGGAACACAACCACACAGGCAGCTGGCAGCTGGTGGAACACAACCACACAGGCAGCTGGCAGCTGGTGGAACACAACCACACAGGCAGCTGGCAGCTGGTGGAACACAACCATACAGGCAGCTGGCAGCTGGTGGAACACAACAGGCAGCTGGCAGCTGGTGGAACACAACCACACAGGCAGCTGGCAGCTGGTGGAACACAACCACACAGGCAGCTGGCAGCTGGTGGAACACAACCACACAGGCAGCTGGCAGCTGGTGGAACACAACCACACAGGCAGCTGGCAGCTGGTGGAACACAACCACACAGGCAGCTGGCAGCTGGTGGAACACAACCACACAGGCAGCTGGCAGCTGGTGGAACACAACCACACTGGCAGCTGGTGGCTACAGGCAGGTGGAACACAACCACACAGGCAGCTGGCAGCTGGTGGAACACAACCACACAGGCAGCTGGCAGCTGGTGGAACACAACCACACAGGCAGCTGGCAGCTGGTGGAACACAACCACACAGGCAGCTGGCAGCTGGTGGAACACAACCACACAGGCAGCTGGCAGCTGGTGGAACACAACCACACAGGCAGCTGGCAGCTGGTGGAACACAACCACACTGGCAGCTGGCAGCTGGTGGAACACAACCACACAGGCAGCTGGCAGCTGGTGGAACACAACCACACAGGCAGCTGGCAGCTGGTGGAACACAACCACACAGGCAGCTGGCAGCTGGTGGAACACAACCACACAGGCAGCTGGCAGCTGGTGGAACACAACCACACAGGCAGCTGGCAGCTGGTGGAACACAACCACACAGGCAGCTGGCAGCTGGTGGAACACAACCACACAGGCAGCTGGCAGCTGGTGGAACACAACCACACAGGCAGCTGGCAGCTGGTGGAACACAACCACACAGGCAGCTGGCAGCTGGTGGAACACAACCACACAGCTGGCAGCTGGTGGAACACAACCACACAGGCAGCTGGCAGCTGGTGGAACACAACCACAGGCAGCTGGCAGCTGGTGGAACACAACCCACAGGCAGCTGGCAGCTGGTGGAACACAACCACTGGCAGCTGGCAGCTGGAACACAACCACAGCTGGCAGCTGGTGGAACACAACCTGGCAGCTGGTGGAACACAACCACACAGGCAGCTGGCAGCTGGTGGAACACAACCACACAGGCAGCTGGCAGCTGGTGGAACACAACCACACAGGCAGCTGGCAGCTGGTGGAACACAACCACACTGGCAGCTGGCAGCTGGTGGAACACAACCACACAGGCAGCTGGCAGCTGGTGGAACACAACCACACAGGCAGCTGGCAGCTGGTGGAACACAACCCACAGGCAGCTGGCAGCTGGTGGAACACAACCACACAGGCAGCTGGCAGCTGGTGGAACACAACCACACAGGCAGCTGGCAGCTGGTGGAACACAACCACACTGGCAGCTGGCAGCTGGTGGAACACAACCACACAGGCAGCTGGCAGCTGGTGGAACACAACCACACAGGCAGCTGGCAGCTGGTGGAACACAACCACACAGGCAGCTGGCAGCTGGTGGAACACAACCACACAGGCAGCTGGCAGCTGGTGGAACACAACCACACAGGCAGCTGGCAGCTGGTGGAACACAACCACACAGGCAGCTGGCAGCTGGTGGAACACAACCACACAGGCAGCTGGCAGCTGGTGGAACAACCACAGGCAGCTGGCAGCTGGTGGAACACAACCACACAGCTGGCAGCTGGTGGAACACAACCATACAGGCAGCTGGCAGCTGGTGGAACACAACACACCACAGGCAGCTGGCAGCTGGTGGAACACAACCACACTGGCAGCTGGCAGCTGGTGGAACACAACCACACAGGCAGCTGGCAGCTGGTGGAACACAACCATACAGGCAGCTGGCAGCTGGTGGAACACAACCACACAGGCAGCTGGCAGCTGGTGGAACACAACCACACAGGCAGCTGGCAGCTGGCAGCAGGCAGCTGGTGGAACACAACCACACTGGCAGCTGGTGGCAGCTGGTGGAACACAACCACACAGCTGGCAGCTGGTGGAACACAACCACACTGGCAGCTGGTGGAACACAACCACACAGGCAGCTGGCAGCTGGTGGAACACAACCACACAGGCAGCTGGCAGCTGGTGGAACACAACCACACAGGCAGCTGGCAGCTGGTGGAACTGGTGGAACACAACCACACAGGCAGCTGGCAGCTGGTGGAACACAAGCCACAACAGGCAGCTGGCAGCTGGTGGAACACAACCATACAGGCAGCTGGCAGCTGGTGGAACACAACCACAGCTGGCAGCTGGTGGAACACAACCACACAGGCAGCTGGCAGCTGGTGGAACACAACCATACAGGCAGCTGGCAGCTGGTGGAACACAACCACACAGGCAGCTGGCAGCTGGTGGAACACAACCACACAGCTGGCAGCTGGCAGCTGGTGGAACACAACCACACAGGCAGCTGGCAGCTGGTGGAACACAACCACACAGGCAGCTGGCAGCTGGTGGAACACAACCACACTGGCAGCTGGCAGCTGGTGGAACACAACCACACAGGCAGCTGGCAGCTGGTGGAACACAACCATACAGGCAGCTGGCAGCTGGTGGAACACAACCACACAGGCAGCTGGTGGCTGGTGGAACACAACCACACAGGCAGCTGGCAGCTGGTGGAACACAACCACACAGCTGGCAGCTGGCAGCTGGTGGAACACAACCATACAGGCAGCTGGCAGCTGGTGGAACACAACCACACAGGCAGCTGGCAGCTGGTGGAACACAACCACACAGGCAGCTGGCAGCTGGTGGAACACAACCATACAGGCAGCTGGCAGCTGGTGGAACACAACCATACAGGCAGCTGGCAGCTGGTGGAACACAACCACACAGGCAGCTGGCAGCTGGTGGAACACAACCATACAGGCAGCTGGCAGCTGGTGGAACACAACCACACAGGCTACAGGGCTGGTGGAACACAACCACACAGGCAGCTGGCAGCTGGTGGAACACAACCACACAGGCAGCTGGCAGCTGGTGGAACACAACCACACAGGCAGCTGGCAGCTGGTGGAACACAACCATACAGGCAGCTGGCAGCTGGTGGAACACAACCAGCTGGTGGAACACAACCACAGGCAGCTGGCAGCTGGTGGAACACAACCATACAGGCAGCTGGCAGCTGGTGGAACACAACCACACAGGCAGCTGGCAGCTGGTGGAACACAACCACACAGGCAGCTGGCAGCTGGTGGAACACAACCACACAGGCAGCTGGCAGCTGGTGGAACACAACCACACTGGCAGCTGGTGGAACACAACCACACTGGCAGCTGGCAGCTGGTGGAACACAACCATACAGGCAGCTGGCAGCTGGTGGAACACAACCACACAGGCAGCTGGCAGCTGGTGGAACACAACCATACAGGCAGCTGGCAGCTGGTGGAACACAACCACACAGGCAGCTGGCAGCTGGTGGAACACAACCA
This sequence comes from Procambarus clarkii, assembly GCF_020424385.1. Classification (NCBI taxonomy): domain Eukaryota; kingdom Metazoa; phylum Arthropoda; class Malacostraca; order Decapoda; family Cambaridae; genus Procambarus; species Procambarus clarkii. The sequence continues at coordinate 26,990 of NW_025557361.1, forward strand.
TACAGGCAGCTGGCAGCTGTTGGAACACAACCACACAGGCAGCTGGCAGCTGGTGGAACACAACCATACACAGGCAGCTGGCAGCTGGTGGAACACAACCACACAGGCAGCTGGCAGCTGGTGGAACACAACCATACAGGCAGCTGGCAGCTGGTGGAACACAACCATACAGGCAGCTGGCTGCTGGTGGAACACAACCATACAGGCAGCTGGCAGCTGGTGGAACACAACCACACTGGCAGCTGGCAGCTGGTGGAACACAACCATACAGGCAGCTGGCAGCTGGTGGAACACAACCACACAGGCAGCTGGCAGCTGGTGGAACACAACCACACAGGCAGCTGGCAGCTGGTGGAACACAACCATACAGGCAGCTGGCAGCTGGTGGAACACAACCACACTGGCAGCTGGCAGCTGGTGGAACACAACCACACAGGCAGCTGGCAGCTGGTGGAACACAACCACACTGGCAGCTGGTGGCAGCTGGTGGAACACAACCACACAGGCAGCTGGCAGCTGGTGGAACACAACCATACAGGCAGCTGGCAGCTGGTGGAACACAACCATACAGGCAGCTGGCAGCTGGTGGCAGCTGGTGGAACACAACCATACAGGCAGCTGGCAGCTGGTGGAACACAACCACACAGGCAGCTGGCAGCTGGTGGAAGCTGGTGGAACACAACCATACAGGCAGCTGGCAGCTGGTGGAACACACAACCAGCTGGTGGAACACAACCACAGGCAGCTGGCAGCTGGTGGAACACAACCATACAGGCAGCTGGCAGCTGGTGGAACACAACCACACTGGCAGCTGGCAGCTGGTGGAACACAACCATACAGGCAGCTGGCAGCTGGTGGAACACAACCACACAGGCAGCTGGCAGCTGGTGGAACACAACCACACTGGCAGCTGGCAGCTGGTGGAACACAACCACACTGGCAGCTGGCAGCTGGTGGAACACAACCAACAGGCAGCTGGCAGCTGGTGGAACACAACCACAGGCAGCTGGCAGCTGGTGGAACACAACCACACAGGCAGCTGGCAGCTGGTGGAACACAACCACACAGGCAGCTGGCAGCTGGTGGAACACAACCATACAGGCAGCTGGCAGCTGGTGGAACACAACCACACAGGCAGCTGGCAGCTGGTGGAACACAACCATACAGGCAGCTGGCAGCTGGTGGAACACAACCACACAGGCAGCTGGCAGCTGGTGGAACACAACCATACAGGCAGCTGGCAGCTGGTGGAACACAACCATACAGGCAGCTGGGGGAACACAACCTGGCAGCTGGGCTGGGAACACAACCATACAGGCAGCTGGCAGCTGGTGGAACACAACCACACAGGCAGCTGGCAGCTGGTGGAACACAACCATACAGGCAGGCAGCTGGTGGAACACAACCACACTGGCAGCTGGCAGCTGGTGGAACACAACCACACAGGCAGCTGGCAGCTGGTGGAACACAACCACACTGGCAGCTGGCAGCTGGTGGAACACAACCACACAGGCAGCTGGCAGCTGGTGGAACACAACCACACTGGCAGCTGGTGGAACACAACCACACTGGCAGCTGGCAGCTGGTGGAACACAACCACACAGGCAGCTGGCAGCTGGTGGAACACAACCATACAGGCAGCTGGCAGCTGGTGGAACACAACCACACAGGCAGCTGGCAGCTGGTGGAACACAACCACACAGGCAGCTGGCAGCTGGTGGAACACAACCATACAGGCAGCTGGCAGCTGGTGGAACACAACCATACAGGCAGCTGGCAGCTGGTGGAACACAACCATACAGGCAGCTGGCAGCTGGTGGAACACAACCACACAGGCAGCTGGCAGCTGGTGGAACACAACCATACAGGCAGCTGGCAGCTGGTGGAACACTGGTGGAACACCACACAGGCAGCTGGCAGCTGGTGGAACACAACCACACAGGCAGCTGGCAGCTGGTGGAACACAACCACACAGGCAGCTGGCAGCTGGTGGAACACAACCACACAGGCAGCTGGCAGCTGGTGGAACACAACCACACAGGCAGCTGGCAGCTGGTGGAACACAACCCACAGGCAGCTGGCAGCTGGTGGAACACAACCACACTGGCAGCTGGCAGCTGGTGGCACAGGCAGCTGGCAGCTGGTGGAACACACAACAGGCAGCTGGCAGCTGGTGGAACACACCATACAGGCAGCTGGCAGCTGGTGGAACACAACCACACAGGCAGCTGGCAGCTGGTGGAACACAACCACACAGGCAGCTGGCAGCTGGTGGAACACAACCATACAGGCAGCTGGCAGCTGGTGGAACACAACCATACAGGCAGCTGGCAGCTGGTGGAACACAACCATACAGGCAGCTGGCAGCTGGTGGAACACAACCATACAGGCAGCTGGCAGCTGGTGGAACACAACCACACTGGCAGCTGGCAGCTGGTGGAACACAACCACACAGGCAGCTGGCAGCTGGTGGAACACAACCATACAGGCAGCTGGCAGCTGGTGGAACACAACCATACAGGCAGCTGGCAGCTGGTGGAACTGGTGGAACAGGCAGCTGGCAGCTGGTGGAACACAACACACTGGCAGCTGGCAGCTGGTGGAACACAACCACACTGGCAGCTGGCAGCTGGTGGAACACAACCACACTGGCAGCTGGCAGCTGGTGGAACACAACCACACTGGCAGCTGGCAGCTGGTGGAACACAACCACACTGGCAGCTGGTGGAACACAACCACACTGGCAGCTGGCAGCTGGTGGAACACAACCACACTGGCAGCTGGCAGCTGGTGGAACACAACCACACTGGCAGCTGGTGGCTGGCAGCTGGTGGAACACAACCACACTGGCAGCTGGCAGCTGGTGGAACACAACCATACAGGCAGCTGGCAGCTGGTGGAACACAACCACACAGGCAGCTGGCAGCTGGTGGAACACAACCATACAGGCAGCTGGCAGCTGGTGGAACACAACCACACAGGCAGCTGGCAGCTGGTGGAACACAACCACCATACAGGCAGCTGGCAGCTGGTGGAACACAACCAGGCAGCTGGCACTGGTGGCAGCTGGCAGCTGGTGGAACACAACCACACAGGCAGCTGGCAGCTGGTGGAACACAACCATACAGGCAGCTGGCAGCTGGTGGAACACAACCACACTGGCAGCTGGCAGCTGGTGGAACACAACCATACAGGCAGCTGGCAGCTGGTGGAACACAACCACACTGGCAGCTGGCAGCTGGTGGAACACAACCATACAGGCAGCTGGCAGCTGGTGGAACACAACCACACTGGCAGCTGGCAGCTGGTGGAACACAACCACAGGCAGCTGGCAGCTGGTGGAACACAACCTGGCAGCTGGTGGAACACACCAACCAGCTGGCAGCTGGTGGGGCAGCTGGCAGCTGGTGGAACACAACCACACTGGCAGCTGGCAGCTGGTGGAACACAACCACACAGGCAGCTGGCAGCTGGTGGAACACAACCACACAGGCAGCTGGCAGCTGGTGGAACACAACCACACAGGCAGCTGGCAGCTGGTGGAACACAACCACACAGGCAGCTGGCAGCTGGTGGAACACAACCATACAGGCAGCTGGCACACAGGCAGGCAGCTGGTGGAACACAACCACACAGGCAGCTGGCAGCTGGTGGAACACAACCACACAGGCAGCTGGCAGCTGGTGGAACACAACCACACTGGCAGCTGGCAGCTGGTGGAACACAACCATACAGGCAGCTGGCAGCTGGTGGAACACAACCATACAGGCAGCTGGCAGCTGGTGGAACACAACCTGGTGGAACACAACCACAGGCAGCTGGCAGCTGGTGGAACACAACCACACAGGCAGCTGGCAGCTGGTGGAACACAACCACACAGGCAGCTGGCAGCTGGTGGAACACAACCATACAGGCAGCTGGCAGCTGGTGGAACACAACCACACAGGCAGCTGGCAGCTGGTGGAACACAACCACACAGGCAGCTGGCAGCTGGTGGAACACAACCACACTGGCAGCTGGCAGCTGGTGGAACACAACCACACAGGCAGCTGGCAGCTGGTGGAACACAACCATACAGGCAGCTGGCAGCTGGTGGAACACAACCATACAGGCAGCTGGCAGCTGGTGGAACACAACCATACAGGCAGCTGGCAGCTGGTGGAACACAACCAACAGCTGGCAGCTGGTGGAACACAACCACAGGCAGCTGGCAGCTGGTGGAACACAACCACACTGGCAGCTGGCAGCTGGTGGAACACAACCACACTGGCAGCTGGCAGCTGGTGGAACACAACCACACTGGCAGCTGGCAGCTGGTGGAACACAACCACACAGGCAGCTGGCAGCTGGTGGAACACAACCACACTGGCAGCTGGCAGCTGGTGGAACACAACCACACTGGCAGCTGGCAGCTGGTGGAACACAACCACACAGGCAGCTGGTGGAACACAACCACACTGGCAGCTGGTGGAACACAACCACACAGGCAGCTGGCAGCTGGTGGAACACAACCATACAGGCAGCTGGCAGCTGGTGGAACACAACCACACTGGCAGCTGGCAGCTGGTGGAACACAACCACACTGGCAGCTGGTGGCAGCTGGCAGCTGGTGGAACACAACCATACAGGCAGCTGGCAGCTGGTGGAACACAACCATACAGGCAGCTGGCAGCTGGTGGAACACAACCACACTGGCAGCTGGCAGCTGGTGGAACACAACCACACAGGCAGCTGGCAGCTGGTGGAACACAACCACACTGGCAGCTGGCAGCTGGTGGAACACAACCACACTGGCAGCTGGCAGCTGGTGGAACACAACCACACAGGCAGCTGGCAGCTGGTGAAACACAACCAGCTGGTGGGCACACTGGCAGCTGGTGGAACACAACCACACAGGCAGCTGGCAGCTGGTGGAACACAACCACACTGGCAGCTGGCAGCTGGTGGAACACAACCACACAGGCAGCTGGCAGCTGGTGGAACACAACCATACAGGCAGCTGGCAGCTGCTGGAACACAACCATACAGGCAGCTGGCAGCTGGTGGAACACAACCACTACAGCTGGCAGTGGAACACAACCTGGCAGCTGGTGGAACACAACCATACAGCTGGCAGCTGGCAGCTGGTGGAACACAACCACACTGGCAGCTGGCAGCTGGTGGAACACAACCACACATGGCAGCTGGCAGCTGGTGGAACACAACCACACTGGCAGCTGGCAGCTGGTGGAACACAACCATGGCACTGGCAGCTGGCACACAACCACTTACCAGGCAGCTACCATGGGAACACAACCATACAGGCAGCCTACAGCTGGAACACAACCCCTACCATGGTACATGGTACACCCCACCCACCCCCCGCCCACCCCTACCATGGTACACCCCGCCCACCCCTACCATGGTACACCCCGTCCACACCTACCATGGTACACCCCGCCCACCCCTACCATGGTACACCCCGCCCACCCCTACCATGGTACACCCCGTCCACACCTACCATGGTACACCCCACCCACCCCTACCATGGTACACCCCGCCCACCCCTACCATGGTACACCCCGCCGACCCCTACCATGGTACACCCCGCCCACCCCTACCATGGTACACCCCGCCCACACCTACCATGGTACACCCCGCCCACCCCCTACCATGGTACACCCCACCCACACCTACCATGGTACACCCCGCCCACCCCCTACCATAATACACCCCTCCCACCCCCTACCATGGTACACCCCGCCTACTTCTACCATAATACACCCCTCCCACCCCCTACCATGGTACACCCCGCCCACCTCTACCATAATACACCCCGCCCACCCACAATGTGGTATATATAACATACACTCATGTGTATAAGTGAGAGAATATTCGGTAGTTGTGGCTGCCAGTGTTGTGAAGGACTGGACGACGTGTTGCTGTGTTAAGTAGTGGTACTTGCTGGTGACTTGGGTGTTGCTCCTGAGTCTGGTGTTCATGTATACTAAGGTGTGTCTGTGTATTAACGTGTGTGTATGTGGTTAATAAGGCTATATACACTTACTTATTACTCTTGGCTAGACTTTGTTTACTTATTTTCTATTTGTGCTTATCACAGTAAACTGGTGTTTATGTTCTTGTAAACTGGTGTTTATGTTCTTGTTAACTGGTGTTTATGTTCTTGTAAACTGGTGTTTATGTTCTTGTTAACTGGTGTTTATGTTCTTGTAAACTGGTGTTTATGTTCTTGTTAACTGGTGTTTATGTTCTTGTAAACTGGTGTTTATGTTCTTGTAAACTGGTGTTTATGTTCTTGTTAACTGGTGTTTATGTTCTTGTAAACTGGTGTTTATGTTCTTGTAAACTGGTGTTTATGTTCTTGTAAACTGGTGTTTATGTTCTTGTAAACTGGTGTTTATGTTCTTGTTAACTGGTGTTTATGTTCTTGTAAACTGGTGTTTATGTTCTTGTTAACTGGTGTTTATGTTCTTGTAAACTGTGTTTATGTTCTGGTAAACTGTGTTTGTGTTCTTTTAAACTGTGTTTATGTTCTTGTAAACTGGTGTTTATGTTCTTGTTAACTGGTGTTTATGTTCTTGTAAACTGGTGTTTATGTTCTTGTAAACTGTGTTTATGTTCTGGTAAACTGTGTTTGTGTTCTTGTAAACTGTGTTTGTGTTCTTTTAAACTGTGTTTATGTTCTTGTAAACTGGTGTTTATGTTCTTGTAAACTGTGTTTATGTTCTTGTAAACTGTGTTTGTGTTCTTTTAAACTGTGTTTATGTTCTTGTAAACTGGTGTTTGTGTTCTTTTAAACTGTGTTTATGTTCTTGTAAACTGGTGTTTATGTTCTTGTAAACTGTGTTTATGTTCTTGTAAACTGTGTTTGTGTTCTTTTAAACTGTGTTTATGTTCTTGTAAACTGGTGTTTATGTTCTTTTAAACTGTGTTTATGTTCTTGTAAACTGTTGTTTATGTTCTTGTAAACTGTGTTTATGTTCTTGTAAACTGTTGTTTATGTTCTTGTAAACTGTGTTTATGTTCTTGTAAACTGTTGTTTATGTTCTTGTAAACTGTGTTTATGTTCTTGTAAACTGTTGTTTATGTTCTTGTAAACTGTGTTTATGTTCTTGTAAACTGTGTACAAGAGTAGTGGTGCTCAACACAGTACAATGGTACGCTGACGGACTATGGTATAACTTCGTGAAGACCTATGGTACACTGGTTTACAGTGTGTTTACATGTTGATTTACAGTGTGTTCAGATGTTGATTTACAGTGTGTTTACATGTTGATTTGCAGTGTGTTCAGATGTTGATTTAAAGTGTGATCAGATGTTGATTTACAGTGTGTTTACATGTTGATTTACAGTGTGTTTAGCCGTTGATTTACAGTGTGTTTACATGTTGATTTACAGTGTGTTCAGATGTTGATTTAAAGTGTGTTCAGATGTTGATTTACAGTGTGTTTACATGTTGATTTACAGTGTGTTTAGCCGTTGATTTACAGTGTATATAAATGCTGATTTACAGTGCGTTTAAAAGTTGACTTCCTTCACAACGATAATCACAGAGTTTGAGTTAAAATCACAAAGGCCTTCTGGTAGCCGTGACGTACACAACATAACAATGTTAAGCTTATCTAAAGTGTAGCAGATGTTCTGTAGTTCCCAACACCTGCTCCAGCCTCCACCAACACACTTCACGTTCAACGAAGCTGTTGGCGCAACGCAGATATTTGCTCGTCATCTGACACGTAATAAAGGAGACTGTTCATCCAGTGGATGGGACAGTGGTTTGGACAGTGGATGGGACAGTGGATGGGACAGTGGTTTGGACAGTGGATGGGACAGTGGAGGGGATGAGTTATGTTGAGGTAATTATGCTGTGTTGAACGTTGTTTGGGTAACAGGCGTGGGACTTGGAGCGGCAGGTCTTACCCGCCAGAGTTGGGGAGTGGCGTAGTCCCCAAGACGCATAGGACGCATAGCAGCCAGGACGCACAGCAGCCAGGACGTATAGCAGCCAGGACGCATAGCAGCCAGGACGCATAGCAGCCAGGACGTATAGCAACCAGGACGTATAGCAACCAGGACGTATAGCAACCAGGACGCACAGCAACCAGGACGTATAGCAACCAGGACGTATAGCAACCAGGACGTATAGCAACCTGGACGTATAGCAACCAGGACGCACAGCAACCAGGACGCACAGCAACCAGGACGTATAGCAACCAGGACGTATAGCAACCAGGACGTATAGCAACCAGGACGTATAGCAACCAGGACGCACAGCAACCAGGACGTATAGCAACCAGGACGTATAGCAACCAGGACGCACAGCAACCAGGACGTATAGCAACCAGGACGTATAGCAACCAGGACGTATAGCAACCTGGACGTATAGCAACCAGGACGCACAGCAACCAGGACGTATAGCAACCAGGACGTATAGCAACCAGGACGTATAGCAACCTGGACGTATAGCAACCAGGACGCACAGCAACCAGGACGCACAGCAACCAGGACGTATAGCAACCAGGACGCACAGCAACCAGGACGTATAGCAACCAGGACGTATAGCAAACAGGACGCACAGCAACCAGGACGTATAGCAACCAGGACGCACAGCAACCAGGACGTATAGCAACCAGGACGCACAGCAACCAGGACGTATAGCAACCAGGACGTATAGCAACCAGGACGCACAGCAACCAGGACGTATAGCAACCAGGACGTATAGCAACCAGGACGCACAGCAACCAGGACGTATAGCAACCAGGACGCACAGCAACCAGGACGTATAGCAACCAGGACGTATAGCAACCAGGACGTATAGCAACCAGGACGCACAGCAACCAGGACGTATAGCAACCAGGACGTATAGCAACCAGGACGCACAGCAACCAGGACGCACAGCAACCAGGACGCATAGCAACCAGGACGTATAGCAACCAGGACGCACAGCAACCAGGACGCATAGCAACCAGGACGTATAGTAACCAGGACGCACAGCAACCAGGACGCACAGCAACCAGGACGCACAGCAACCAGGACGCACAGCAACCAGGATGCACAGCAACCAGGACGCATAGCAACCAGGACGCACAGCAACCAGGACGCACAGCAACCAGGACGCATAGCAACCAGGACGTATAGCAACCAGGACGCACAGCAACCAGGACGCACAGCAACCAGGACGCACAGCAACCAGGACGCACAGCAACCAGGACGCATAGCAACCAGGACGTATAGCAACCAGGACGTATAGCAGCCGGGACATATAGCAACCAGGACGCATAGCAACCAGGACGTATAGCAACCAGGACGCATAGCAACCAGGACGTATAGCAACCAGGACGCATAGCAACCAGGACGTATAGCAGCCGGGACGTATAGCAACCAGGACGCATAGCAACCAGGACGTATAGCAACCAGGACGCATAGCAACCAGGACGCACAGCAACCAGGACGTATAGCAACCGGGACGCATAGCAACCAGGACGTATAGCAACCAGGACGCACAGCAACCAGGACGTATAGCAACCGGGACGCATAGCAACCAGGACGCACAGCAACCAGGACGTATAGCAACCAGGACGCATAGCAACCAGGACGCATAGCAACCAGGACGTATAGCAACCAGGACGCACAGCAACCAGGACGTATAGCAACCAGGACGTAAAGCAACCAGGACGCATAGCAACCAGGACGTATAGCAACCAGGACGCATAGCAACCAGGACGTATAGCAGCCGGGACGTATAGCAACCAGGACGCATAGCAACCAGGACGCACAGCAACCAGGACGCACAGCAACCAGGACGCACAGCAACCAGGACGCACAGCAACCAGGATGCACAGCAACCAGGACGCATAGCAACCAGGACGCATAGCAACCAGGACGTATAGCAGCCGGGACGTATAGCAACCAGGACGCATAGCAACCAGGACGTATAGCAGCCGGGACGCATAGCAACCAGGACGCACAGCAACCAGGACGCATAGCAACCAGGACGCACAGCAACCAGGACGTATAGCAACCAGGACGCACAGCAACCAGGACGTATAGCAACCAGGACGTATAGCAACCAGGACGCATAGCAACCAGGACGTATAGCAACCAGGACGCACAGCAACCAGGACGCACAGCAACCAGGACGCACAGCAACCAGGACGCACAGCAACCAGGATGCACAGCAACCAGGACGCATAGCAACCAGGACGCATAGCAACCAGGACGCATAGCAACCAGGACGCATAGCAACCAGGACGCACAGCAACCAGGACGTATAGCAACCAGGACGCACAGCAACCAGGACGCATAGCAACCAGGACGTATAGCAACCAGGACGCACAGCAACCAGGACGCACAGCAACCAGGACGCACAGCAACCAGGACGCACAGCAACCAGGACGCATAGCAACCAGGACGTATAGCAACCAGGACGTATAGCAGCCGGGACGTATAGCAACCAGGACGCATAGCAACCAGGACGTATAGCAACCAGGACGCATAGCAACCAGGACGTATAGCAACCAGGACGCATAGCAACCAGGACGTATAGCAGCCGGGACGTATAGCAACCAGGACGCATAGCAACCAGGACGTATAGCAACCAGGACGCATAGCAACCAGGACGCACAGCAACCAGGACGTATAGCAACCGGGACGCATAGCAACCAGGACGCACAGCAACCAGGACGTATAGCAACCAGGACGCATAGCAACCAGGACGCATAGCAACCAGGACGTATAGCAACCAGGACGCACAGCAACCAGGACGTATAGCAACCAGGACGTATAGCAACCAGGACGCATAGCAACCAGGACGTATAGCAGCCGGGACGTATAGCAACCAGGACGCATAGCAACCAGGACGTATAGCAGCCGGGACGCACAGCAACCAGGACGCATAGCAACCAGGACGCACAGCAACCAGGACGTATAGCAGCCGGGACGCATAGCAACCAGGACGCACAGCAACCAGGACGTATAGCAACCAGGACGCACAGCAACCAGGACGTATAGCAACCAGGACGTATAGCAACCAGGACGCACAGCAACCAGGACGTATAGCAACCAGGACGTAAAGCAACCAGGACGCACAGCAACCAGGACGTATAGCAACCAGGACGTATAGCAACCAGGACGCACAGCAACCAGGACGCACAGCAACCAGGACGCACAGCAACCAGGACGTATAGCAACCTCGGTTTATTTTCTCGGCTTTCTCGGTTTATTTAGCATTTAATTAATTCTCTTTTTATATGACTGATGCAGGACTGAGACATTAATTACTTGGTTCTGTTTGTTGAACCGTTAATTAGTAATTAATAACAGTTCTGGTAATACATTTGTATTGACTCAATTTATGATTAACTGTATTTGATGAATAATATTTTAGTACAGTATTTATCTTTGATTTTTGTTACTGTAGAGAATCTACATAATATGTTGTTAATATCTGAATAATATCTAAATAATATGTTGTTGTTGTTTTTTGACAGGGATATTCCTGCGCGGGCCCTAAGTCTCTGGCTGGTCCACTGGGCGGGCCCTAAGCCTCTGGCTGGCCCACTGGGCGGGCCCTAAGCCTCTGGCTGGTCCACTGGGTGGGCCCTAAGCCTGGCCCACTGGGCGGGCTGGTCCACTGGGCGGGCCCTAAGCCTCTGGCCACTGGGCGGGCCCTAACTCTCTGGCTGGTCCACTGGGCGGGCCCTAAGCCTCTGGCTGGTCCACTGGGCGGGCCCTAAGCCTCTGGCTGGTCCACTGGGCGGGCCCACTGGCTGGTCCACTGGGCCCTAAGCCTCTGGCTGGTCCACTGGGCGGGCCCTAAGTCTCTGGCTGGCCCACTGGGCGGGCCCTAAGCCTCTGGCTGGTCCACTGGGCGGGCCCTAAGCCTCTGGCTGGTCCACTGGGTGGGCCCTAAGCCTCTGGCTGGTCCACTGGGCGGGCCCTAAGCCTCTGGCTGGTCCACTGGGTGGGCCCTAAGCCTCTGGCTCCACTGGGCGGGCCCTAAGCCTCTGGCTGGCCCACTGGGCGGGCCCTAAGCCTCTGGCTGGTCCACTGGGTGGGCCCTAAGCCTCTGGCTGGTCCACTGGGCGGGCCCTAAGCCTCTGGCTGGTCCACTGGGCGGGCCCTAAGCCTCTGGCTGGTCCACTGGGCGGGCCCTAAGCCTCTGGCTGGTCCACTGGGCGGGCCCTAACCCTCTGGCTGGCCCACTGGGTGGGCCCTAACCCTCTGGCTGGCCCACTGGGCGGGCCCTAAGCCTCTGGCTGGCCCACTGGGCGGGCCCTAACCCTCTGGCTGGCCCACTGGGCGGGCCCTAAGCCTCTGGCTGGCCCACTGGGCGGGCCCTAACCCCTGGCTGGCCCACTGGGCGGGCCCTAACCCTCTGGCTGCCCACTGGGCCCTAACCTCTGGCTGGCCCACTGGCTGGTCCACTGGGCGGGCCCTAAGCCTCTGGCTGGTCCACTGGGCGGGCCCTAAGCCTCTGGCTGGTCCACTGGGCGGGCCCTAACCCTCTGGCTGGCCCACTGGGCGGGCCCTAACCCTCTGGCTGGCCCACTGGGTGGGCCCTAAGCCTCTGGTTGGCCCACTGGGCGGGCCCTAAGCCTCTGGCTGGTCCACTGGGTGGGCCCTAACCCTCTGGCTGGCCCACTGGGCGGGCCCTAAGCCTCTGGTTGGCCCACTGGGCGGGCCCTAAGCCTCTGGCTGGCCCACTGTGTGGGCCCTAACCCTTTGGCTGGTCCACTGGGCGGGCCCTAAGCCTCTGGCTGGTCCACTGGGCGGGCCCTAAGCCTCTGGCTGTTCCACTGGGCGGGCCCTAACCCTCTGGCTGGCCCACTGGGCGGGCCCTAACCCTCTGGCTGGCCCACTGGGTGGGCCCTAAGCCTCTGGTTGGCCCACTGGGCGGGCCCTAAGCCTCTGGCTGGTCCACTGGGTGGGCCCTAACCCTCTGGCTGGCCCACTGGGCGGGCCCTAAGCCTCTGGTTGGCCCACTGGGCGGGCCCTAAGCCTCTGGCTGGTCCACTGGGTGGGCCCTAACCCTCTGGCTGGCCCACTGGGCGGGCCCTAAGCCTCTGGCTGGCCCACTGGGCGGGCCCTAAGCCTCTGGCTGGCCCACTGGGTGGGCCCTAACGCTCTGGCTGGTCCACTGGGTGGGCCCTAAGCCTCTGGCTGGCCCACTGCGCGGGCCCTAAGCCTCTGGCTGGCCCACTGGGCGGGCCCTAAGCCTCTGGCTGGTCCACTGGGTGGGCCCTAAGCCTCTGGCTGGCCCACTGCGCGGGCCCTAAGCCTCTGGCTGGCCCACTGCGCGGGCCCTAAGCCTCTGGCTGGCCCACTGCGCGGGCCCTAAGCCTCTGGCTGGCCCACTGCGCGGGCCCTAAGCCTCTGGCTGGCCCACTGCGCGGGCCCTAAGCCTCCGGCTGGCTCACTAAGTGTTGCTTGTTTCTGTTTTACTTGGGCGGAGTATGAGTATTTATGACTCGTATGGCCGCTTCAGTAAGATTTTGCCATATGTGTTTAACAACTTCTGCTCTGTTGAATGTAAGTTGAAATCTTAATGGGTTTGTAACTGTGCACTGTGTTAGATAATGTTCCAGTGGTCTGTTGTGGTTGTAACTGTGCACTGTGTTAGATAATGTTCCAGTGGTCTGTTGTGGTTGTAACTGTGCACTGTGTTAGATAATGTTCCAGTGGTCTGTTGTGGTTGTAACTGTGCACTGTGTTAGATAATGTTCCAGTGGTCTGTCGGGTATTTTTCCACAGTGCTGACATTTAATATGTTGTAAACCTTGACCATGTTGTGTTAACCTTGACCATGTGGTGTTATCATTGACCATGTGGTGTTAACCTTGACCATGTGGTGTTAACCTTGACCATGTGGTGTTAACCTTGACCATGTGGTGTTAACCTTGACCATGTGGTGTTAACCTTGACCATGTGGTGTTAACCTTGACCATGTGGTGTTAACCTTGACCATGTGGTGTTAACCTTGACCATGTGGTGTTAACCTAGACCATGTGGTGTTAACCTTGACCATGTGGTGTTAACCTTGACCATGTGGTGTTAACCTTGACCATGTGGTGTTAACCTTGACCATGTGGTGTTAACCTTGACCATGTGGTGTTACCCTTGACCATGTGGTGTTAACCTTGACCATGTGGTGTTAACCTTGACCATGTGGTGTTAACCTTGACCATGTGGTGTTATCATTGACCATGTGGTGTTAACCTTGACCACCTTGACCATGTGGTGTTAACCTAGACCATGTGGTGTTAACCTTGACCATGTGGTGTTAACCTTGACCATGTGGTGTTAACCTTGACCATGTGGTGTTAACCTAGACCATGTGGTGTTAACCTTGACCATGTGGTGTTAACCTTGACCATGTGGTGTTAACCTAGACCATGTGGTGTTAACCTTGACCATGTGGTGTTAACCTTGACCATGTGGTGTTAACCTTGACCATGTGGTGTGACCATGTGGTGTTAACCTTGACCATGTGGTGTTAACCTTGACCATGTGGTGTTAACCTAGACCATGTGGTGTTAACCTTGACCATGTGGTGTTAACCTTGACCATGTGGTGTTAACCTAGACCATGTGGTGTGACCATGTGGTGTTAACCTTGACCATGTGGTGTTAACCTAGACCATGTGGTGTTAACCTTGACCATGTGGTGTTAACCTTGACCATGTGGTGTTAGACCATGTGGTGTTAGACCATGTGGTGTTAACCTAGACCATGTGGTGTTAACCTAGACCATGTGGTGTTAACCTAGACCATGTGGTGTTAACCTTGACCATGTGGTGTTAATCTTGACCATGTGGTGTTAATCTTGACCATGTGGTGTTAACCTAGACCATGTGGTGTTAACCTTGACCATGTGGTGTTAATCTTGACCATGTGGTGTTAACCTAGACCATGTGGTGTTAACCTAGACCATGTGGTGTTAACCTTGACCATGTGGTGTTAATCTTGACCATGTGGTGTTAACCTAGACCATGTGGTGTTAACCTTGACCCATGTGGTGTTAACCTTGACCATGTGGTGTTAATCTTGACCATGTGGTGTTAACCTTGACCATGTGGTGTTAATCTTGACCATGTGGTGTTAATCTTGACCATGTGGTGTTAATCTTGACCATGTGGTGTTAACCTTGACCATGTGGTGTTAACCTAGACCATGGGGTGTTAACCTAGACCATGTGGTGTTATCATTGACCATGTGGTGTTATCATTGACCATGTGGTGTTATCATTGACCATGTGGTGTTATCATTGACCATGAGGTGTTAACCTTCATGATGATGTTTTAGTGCGCATGCGCAGGCCAGCGGCGGCCTGCCCTCTACCGGGGAAACACGGCAACTTAAAAATGTCGGCTGTAAATGTCCGAGGTTCCGGGAGTCGACCTGGGTTGACTTTGGTGGAGGAAGAGGAGGGCCGGTGAACCAGTTCGCCATCATCACCCCCCCCCCCCATTGTGGACACCAGGATCATGGGTTACCCCTCCACGCTCCCCCCATCCCCCCTACTCCCCTCCCCTTCCTCCAGCAACAACACGGAGCTACTTGAGCAACTGGACGCGTGTTCCGTAAACCTGTTTTCCGGTTGACATTTGTTGCAAACTGTAGAAGAACTTGCATCCCTTCCCCCCCCCCCTGATGCCCCCCCCCCAGCCCCCTATATCCGCTAGTCATTCAAGTTCGACAAACAATTCACCTGGTTGTAAATACCCGCGGTACTTGGGTGCTGGTGTTAGTGCGTGAACTCAATGATAGGATTTGTTCACTCTAGGGTTCCAGCAGTATTCTGGGACAACAGTGTTCCAGCAGTAGTCTGGGACAACAGTGTTCCAGCAGTAGTCTGGGACAACGGTGTTCCAGCAGCAGTCTGGGGCAACAGTGTTCCAGCAGTAGTCTGGGACAACAGTGTTCCAGCAGTAGTCTGGGACAACGGTGTTCCAGCAGTAATCTGGGACAACGGTGTTCCAGCAGTAGTCTGGGACAACAGTGTTCCAGCAGTAGTCTGGGACAACAGTGTTCCAGCAGTAGTCTGGGACAACAGTGTTCCAGCAGTAGTCTGGGACAACAGTGTTCCAGCAGTAGTCTGGGACAACAGTGTTCCAGCAGTAGTCTGGGACAACAGTGTTCCAGCAGTAGTCTGGGACAACGGTGTTCCAGCAGTAATCTGGGACAACGGTGTTCCAGCAGTAGTCTGGGACAACGGTGTTCCAGCAGTAGTCTGGGACAACAGTGTTCCAGCAGTAGTCTGGGACAACAGTGTTCCAGCAGTAGTCTGGGACAACAGTGTTCCAGCAGTAGTCTGGGGCAATAGTGTTCCAGCAGTAGTCTGGGACAATAGTGTTCCAGCAGTAGTCTGGGACAACGGTGTTCCAGCAGTAGTCTGGGACAACGGTGTTCCAGCAGTAGTCTGGGACAATAGTGTTCCAGCAGTAGTCTGGGACAACGGTGTGCCAGCAGTAGTCTGGGACAATAGTGTTCCAGCAGTAGTCTGGGACAATAGTGTTCCAGCAGTAGTCTGGGACAATAGTGTTCCAGCAGTAGTCTGGGACAATAGTGTTCCAACAGTAGTCTGGGACAACAGTGTTCCAACAGTAGTCTGGGACAACAGTGTTCCAACAGTAGTCTGGGACAACAGTGTTCCAACAGTAGTCTGGGACAACAGTGTTCCAACAGTAGTCTGGGACAACAGTGTTCCAACAGCAGTAGTCTGGGACAACAGTGTTCCAACAGTAGTCTGGGACAACAGTGTTCCAACAGTAGTCTGGGACAACAGTGTTCCAGCAGTAGTCTGGGACAACAGTGTTCCAACAGTAGTCTGGGACAACAGTGTTCCAGCAGTAGTCTGGGACAACGGTGTTCCAGCAGTAGTCTGGGACAACAGTGTTCCAGCAGTAGTCTGGGACAACAGTGTTCCAACAGTAGTCTGGGACAACAGTGTTCCAACAGTAGTCTGGGACAACAGTGTTCCAGCAGTAGTCTGGGACAACAGTGTTCCAGCAGTAGTCTGGGACAACAGTGTTCCAGCAGTAGTCTGGGACAACAGTGTTCCAACAGTAGTCTGGGACAACAGTGATCCAACAGTAGTCTGGGACAACAGTGTTCCAGCAGTAGTCTGGGACAACAGTGTTCCAGCAGTAGTCTGGGACAACAGTGTTCCAACAGTAGTCTGGGACAACAGTGTTCCAACAGTAGTCTGGGACAACAGTGTTCCAGCAGTAGTCTGGGACAACGGTGTTCCAGCAGTAGTCTGGAACAACGGTGTTCCAGCACTAGTCGGGAACAACAGTCTTCCAACAGTAGTCGAGAACAACGGTATTCCAACAGTGAGTGAATGTCAAGAGCAAGTCGTTCAATATAGTTCAGAGATAACAGGAACATTTACACTGGCCAGACCGCCATGTGTGGCAGGGACGCTCCAGGGCTGTCCCTGGAGGCTGTCCCTGGAGGCTGTCCCCTGGAGGCTGTCCCCTGGAGGCTGTCCCTGGAGGCTGTCCCCTGGAGGCTGTCCCTGGAGGCTGTCCCTGGAGGCTGTCCCTGGAGGCTGTCCCTGGAGGCTGTCCCCTGGAGGCTGTCCCCTGGAGGCTGGTCCCTGGAGGCTGTCCCTGGAGGCTGTCCCCTGGAGGCTGTCCCCTGGAGGCTGGTCCCTGGAGGCTGTCCCTGGAGGCTGTCCCCTGGAGGCTGTCCCCTGGAGGCTGTCCCTGGAGGCTGTCCCCTGGAGTCTGTCCCTGGAGGCTGTCCCCTGGAGGCTGTCCCTGGAGGCTGTCCCCTGGAGGCTGTCCCCTGGAGGCTGTCCCCTGGAGGCTGTCCCTGGAGGCTGTCCCCTGGAGGCTGTCCCTGGAGGCTGTCCCTTGGAGGCTGTCCCTGGAGGCTGTCCCTGGAGGCTGTCCCTGGAGGCTGTCCCTGGAGGCTGTCCCCTGGAGGCTGTCCCTTGGAGGCTGGTCCCTGGAGGCTGTCCCTGGAGGCTGTCCCTGGAGGCTGTCCCCTGGAGGCTGTCCCCTGGAGGCTGTCCCTGGAGGCTGTCCCCTGGAGGCTGTCCCTGGAGGCTGTCCCCTGGAGGCTGTCCCCTGGAGGCTGTCCCCTGGAGGCTGTCCCTAGCTGGAGGCTGTCCCCTGGAGGCTGTCCCCTGGAGGCTGTCCCTGGAGGCTGTCCCCTGGAGGCTGTCCCTGGAGGCTGTCCCCTGGAGGCTGTCCCTGGAGGCTGTCCCCTGGAGGCTGTCCCCTGGAGGCTGTCCCCTGGAGGCTGTCCCTGGAGGCTGTCCCCTGGAGGCTGTCCCCTGGAGGCTGTCCCCTGGAGGCTGTCCCCTGGAGGCTGTCCCTGGAGGCTGTCCCTGGAGGCTGTCCCCTGGAGGCTGTCCCCTGGAGGCTGTCCCCTGGAGGCTGTCCCCTGGAGGCTGTCCCTGGAGGCTGTCCCCTGGAGGCTGTCCCCTGGAGGCTGTCCCTGGAGGCTGTCCCTGGAGGTTGTCCCCTGGAGGCTGTCCCCTGGAGGCTGTCCCCTGGAGGCTGTCCCTGGAGGCTGTCCCCTGGAGGCTGTCCCCTGGAGGCTGTCCCCTGGAGGCTGTCCCCTGGAGGCTGTCCCTGGAGGCTGTCCCCTGGAGGCTGTCCCCTGGAGGCTGTCCCCTGGAGGCTGTCCCCTGGAGGCTGTCCCCTGGAGGCTGTCCCTGGAGGCTGTCCCTGGAGGCTGTCCCCTGGAGGCTGTCCCCTGGAGGCTGTCCCCTGGAGGCTGTCCCCTGGAGGCTGTCCCTGGAGGCTGTCCCTGGAGGCTGTCCCCTGGAGGCTGTCCCCTGGAGGCTGTCCCCTGGAGGCTGTCCCTGGAGGCTGTCCCTGGAGGCTGTCCCTGGAGGCTGTCCCCTGGAGGCTGTCCCCTGGAGGCTGTCCCCTGGAGGCTGTCCCCTGGAGGCTGTCCCTGGAGGCTGTCCCCTGGAGGCTGTCCCCTGGAGGCTGTCCCTGGAGGCTGTCCCTAGAGTACGTGGGAAGAACACCAGCTTCTGGCCACTTTTGAGAGGAAATTGTAAGATTATAACATTAAGTGAAGGTGTTAAACGAGAGTTTAACTTGACACTAAACGAGCTAATTATTTGGGAACATTGTTTTGTAGTCCGCAGAGCAACACTGAACGAAAACTCTATATAACACCGACCTCTTGGGCTGGACGGTAGAGTGACGGTCTCGCTTCATACAGGTCGGCGTTCAATCCCCGACCGTCCATAAGTGGTTGAGCACCATTGCTTCCCTCCGTCCCATCCCAAATCCTTATCTTGACCCCTTCCCAGTGATATATAGTCGTGGCTTGGCGCTTTCTCCTGAGAGTTCCCTTCACTTCCCTAACACCCAAGTCTAATTGGTTTAAAACGAACAATTCCACATTCCTAAATACTATTGTCATCGTTATCTGCATCACCATAGTCACCATCGTTGTCACTACCAACAGTCATTTTCACTATCACTAGCAATATGACAGTCATCTTATCATTATCACTATACCATAGGATGAGTTCCTGCAGCGTCTCATCACGGCTACATCAGTTTAATTCATATAGAGGACTGTGCGGCGGTGATCCGCCTGCCACACCCGGACCAGGAAACACCCGACAACCATCTTTAACCAACAGAAAAAAGTCTATAAACAAAAAAATAGTTCCGGTTATGTGTTGAGGGGATCACCTTAGGGACGGCGAGGGTCCACAGGCCTCCACATTACTGTCTCCACACACACGGCCCGGTGTCACCCGTCTGTCTCCACACACACGGCCCGGTGTCACCCGTCTGTCTCCACACACACGGCCCGGTGTCACCCGTCTGTCTCCACACACACGGTCCGGTGTCACCCGTCTGTCTCCACACACGGCCCGGTGTCACCCGTCTGTCTCCACACACACGGCCCGGTGTCACCCGTCTGTCTCCACACACACGGCCCGGTGTCACCCGTCTGTCTCCACACACACGGCCCGGTGTCACCCGTCTGATCGGTCACTGTCTGATCGGTCACCTGGTCCGTGATCGCCTACAGGATTGGTCTAGTCCAGGGAGCACTTTGTACTGCTGCTTCTGGTCTAGGGAACACTTTATACTTGTGTGTGTGTGGTCTAGATAGCAGGTTTTAATAGTGTGTTTCTAGTGCAGGGAGCACTTTTGGTGGGATGTGAGCTGCGGCCCCTGGAGGCTGTCCCTGGAGGCTGTCCCTGGAGGCTGTCCCTGGAGGCTGTCCCTGGAGGCTGTCCCTGGAGGCTGTCCCCTGGAGGCTGTCCCTGGAGGCTGTCCCTGGAGGCTGTCCCTGGAGGCTGTCCCTGGAGGCTGTCCCTGGAGGCTGTCCCTGGAGGCTGTCCCTGGAGGCTGTCCCCTGGAGGCTGTCCCTGGAGGCTGTCCCTGGAGGCTGTCCCTGGAGGCTGTCCCCTGGAGGCTGTCCCCTGGAGGCTGTCCCCTGGAGGCTGTCCCTGGAGGCTGTCCCTGGAGGCTGTCCCTGGAGGCTGTCCCTGGAGGCTGTCCCCTGGAGGCTGTCCCTGGAGGCTGTCCCTGGAGGCTGTCCCTGGAGGCTGTCCCTGGAGGCTGTCCCTGGAGGCTGTCCCTGGAGGCTGTCCCTGGAGGCTGTCCCCTGGAGGCTGTCCCTGGAGGCTGTCCCTGGAGGCTGTCCCTGGAGGCTGTCCCTGGAGGCTGTCCCTGGAGGCTGTCCCTAGAGGCTGTCCCCTGGAGGCGGTCCCTGGAGGCTGTCCCTGGAGGCGGTCTCTGGAAGCTGTCCCTGGAGGCTGTCCCTGGAGGCTGTCCCTGGAGGCTGTCCCTGGAGGTTGTCCCTAGAGGCTGTCCCCTGGAGGCGGTCCCTGGAGGCAGTCCCTGGAGGCTGTCCCCTAGAGGCTGTCCCCTGGAGGCGGTCCCTGGAGGCAGTCCCTGGAGGCTGTCCCCTGGAGGCTGTCCCTGGAGGCGACCCCTGGAGGCTGTCTCTGGAGGCTGTCCCCTGGAGGCGGTCCCTGGAGGCAGTCCCTGGAGGCTGTCCCCTGGAGGCTGTCCCTGGAGGATGTCCCTGGAGGCTGTCCCTGGAGGCTGTCCCCTGGAGGCTGTCCCTGCAGGCTGTCCTCTGGAGGCGGTCTCTGGAGGCGGCCCCTGGAGGCTGTCCCTGGAAGCTTCCCCTGGATGCTGTCCCTGGAGGCTGTCGCTGGAGGCTGTCCCTGGAGGCTGTCCCTGGAGGCGGCCCCTGGAGACTGTCCCTGGAGGCTGTCCCTGGAGGCGGTCTCTGGAAGCTGTCCCTGGAGGCGGTCTCTAGAGACGGTCTCTGGAGGCTGTCCTTGGAGGCTGTCCCTGGAGGACGTCCCTGGAGGCGGCCCCTGGAGTCCAAGCGATGTTAAAAGTTCTGTACCTCAAGGTACAGTCCTTGCACCGCTACTGTTCCTTATTCTCATATCTGATATAGACAAAAATACACGTCACATCTTCGTGTCGTCCTTTGCAGATGACACAAAAATCAGCATGAAAATTACCTCTGCTGAAGACATTGAAAAACTACAAGCAGATGTCAACAAAGTTTTCGATTGGGCAGCAGAAAATAACATGATGTTTAACAGTGATAAATTTCAGGTACTCAGGCACGGCAAAAATGAGGATCTGAAACATAATACAGGGTACAAAACACAACCGAATCTTCCCATAGTAGAAAAATAGCATGTCAAGGATTTGGGAATAATGATGTCCGACGATCTAACGTTTAGGGAGCATAACCAAGCAAATATCGCGTCAGCCAGAAAAATGATCGGATGGATTACGAGAACTATCAAATCCAGGGATCCCATCACAATGGTTGTACTCTTCCAGTCACTTGTGTTGTCCTGTCTCGAGTACTGCTCAGTACTCACTTCCCCCTTCAGAGCAGGAGAGATTGCTGAAATAGAGGGAATACAGAGAACATATACGGCACGCATAGACGAGATAAAACACCTAAATTATTGGGATCGTCTCAAAGCTCTCCAAATGTACTCTCTAGAAAGGAGACGAGAGAGATACCACATAATATACACATGGAAAATACTGGAGGGTCAGGTCCCAAATCTACACAGTAAAATAACAATGTACTGGAGTGAACGATATGGAAGAAAATGCAAGATTGAACCAGTGAAGAGCAGAGGTGCCATAGGCACAATCAGAGAGCACTGTATAAACATCAGAGGTCCGCGGTTGTTCAACGTCCTCCCAGCGACCATAAGAAATATTGCCGGAACAACCGTGGACATCTTCAAGAGAAAACTGGACGGTTTTCTAAGAGAAGTTCCGGATCAGCCGGGCTGTGGTGGGTACGTGGCCCTGCGGGCCGCTCCAAGGAACAGCCTAGTGGACCAAACTCTCACAAGTCGAGCCTGGCCTCGGGCCGGGCTTGGGGAGTAGAAGAACTCCCAGAACCCCATCAACCAGGTATCAACTCTGTAACTACTATATAAGTACTGCAACCCTTGATGATATATTGTACTTGTACTTGTATGTAAATACACCTCGAACACTGTTGATGTAGGACAGACGTAAGTCTGTGTATTTCTGTATGTACGATAGATTAGCATTTTAAAAGCACTACAATCACCTTCTTTGGTTGATAGTTCAATAGGTCACTGAACTATATGTTTAACAGATCTCTCACCTTGCCCATGGAGGACAGAAGAAAATGTATATATGCTGGTAAGCATTGTAAATGTCTGGCCACGTCTGTGGCAGAAAATAAAACGGCATTACTATTTATCGGCAATAAAGAAACCAAAGTCATGTCCAGAATTTGATGAATGTTCCAAAGAAACTTGTATTACGAAATAAGTAGTAGAGCAGTTTAACCTGTGATACAGGTCACTTCAAACATTTCTGGATTCCAGACGAATTTTGGGTTTTAAGTTCAACTTTAAGGTGCCCCTGAGAAAATATTCTAGGCCTATGTGCCTCTCACTTGAGCACTACGACAAAGTCACTGAGGCATTAGAAGAAAATCAGAATGCCGATGTGATATACACGGACTTCGCAAAGGCTTTCGATAAATGTGACCATGGCGTGATAGCACACAAAATGAAGTCAATGGGAATAACCGGTAAAGTAGGACGCTGGATACTCAGTTTTCTGTCAAACAGGACTCAGCGAGTAACTGTCAACCATATAAAATCTAGTCCAAGTGCAGTTAAAAGCTCTGTACCTCAGGGTACAGTTCTTGCACCGCTGCTTTTCCTTATTCTCATATCAGATACAGACAAAAATACAAGTCACAGCTTCGTATCATCCTTTGCAGATGACACAAAAATCAGTATGAAAATTACCTCGGCTGAAAACATTGAAAAACTTCAAGCTGATATTAATAAAGTTTTCGACTGGGCATCAGAAAATAACATGATGTTTAACAGTGATAAATTCTTGGTACTCAGGTACGGTAAAAATGAGGATCTTGAACATAATACAGAGTACAAAACACAATCAAATGTACCCATAGTAGGAAAACAGCATGTAAAGGATTTGGGAATAATAATGTCTGACGACCTAACGTTTAAGGAGCATAACCAAACAAATATTGCGACAGCCAGAAAAATGATAGGATGGATTACGAGAACTTTCAAATCCAGGGATCCCATCACAATGGTTGTACTCTTCAAGGCACTTGTGTTGTCCCGTCTTGAGTACTGCTCAGGACTCACTTCCCCCTTCAAAGCAGGAGAGATTGCTGAAATAGAGGGAATACAGAGAACATATACGGCACGCATAGACGAGATAAAGCACCTAAATTATTGGGATAGTCTCAAAGCTCTCCAAATGTACACACTAGAAAGAAGACGAGAGAGATATCAAATAATATACACCTGGAAGATACTGGAGGGCCAAGTACCAAATCTACACAGTAAAATAACAACGTACTGGAGTGAACGATATGGAAGAAAATGTAGAATAGAACCAGTGAAGAGCAGAGGTGCCATAGGCACAATCAGAGAACACTGTATAAACATCAGAGGTCCGCGGTTGTTCAACGTCCTCCCAGCAAGCATAAGAAATATTACCGGAACAACCGTGGACATTTTCAAGAGGAAACTAGATTTATTCCTCCAAGGAGTGCCGGACCAACCGGGCTGTGGTGGGTATGTGGGCCTGCGGGCCGCTCCAAGCAACAGCCTAGTGGACCAAACTCTCACAAGTCAAGCCTGGCCTTGGGCCGGGCTTGGGGAGTAGAAGAACTCCCAGAACCCCATCAACCAGGTATGCTAGACCTATGCATGACACAGTAGTGGATAAAATACCATCTGGCCGGCATGTGACGGAGCCACTGTGCAACATTGCACTTAGTGTTCAACTGTAACACCAAGGTAATTGTAACACCACTATAATGTATACTAAACTAATAATGTAAGTTCTCTACTACTTATCCTGAGTAACACCTCCTATCAGTTGCACTTGGTAACACTGTTATTGAACACTGTAATATGAGCTGACATATGATGGTTACACCGGAACCAAAGGTACACTGCCAACAAGGAAATGCTACACAGGATTAAAAACGCTGCCACCATCTGCCTTTGACCATTGAGACTATATCAAGCAACGAGGCAAGAAACATTGCTTGACTTGGAGAGTACTTTCTATGACTGTCATTAATTAAGGGACGGTTGTCAGCCACTATATCCAAAAGGCTAAGAGGATTCAACAATTGACACAGACGGGAAATTTAACATGAGTTTATTGTGAACCAAATTATGCTAATCACCACTATAAATCCTACTCTAACACTGGCCAATAGTTAAGAAATTTAGACATGGAACAAAACCTCAGAGATCACACACATTACCTTAAGACCTCTGTCTCTCCCTGGCTGTGAGATGTTCTTCACAGACCCGCTCTTGCTCCCGGTGTCCCGCACTCTGTCCCTTAGTCTCTACAGGACCAATATATATACAACCCCAAAGGGGTGGAGGAGGAGATTTTCTGTTGCTACCTACACCAAGAATGTAAGAGATCGGCCACACGTATACACACTCAAGAATTTTCATTAAACTTGTTTGACATTCACCATACACTGTTCAAGAGAGGAGTTATTAATTACGTGTGTGACTGACCTTTGACCTGGCTAAAAGGGGAGATCCATGGATGTTTACACATAAGAATCTGGGGGTCTAATTCCATTGCAATGTTTGACAAGAGTATCATGAAATATTACATACTTGAAAGTAGCTGACTAAGACTAACCCAGGAATTTTTTTAATCAACATACAAGATAATCCGGAGGTCATCTGGGCTGACCTCTTGGAGAAGACTTCCCTGGGTGTGAACTCTAAAGGGGGGGGAGGTCACACGTGTTACACAACTGTAGTGCCAATACTAATATACAATCAGCAAGTCTGGAACAGTGAATTTTGAACTTCAGTCGGTGAACTTAATGAGGTTCTGCTAAAGTTCCTCAGGGGAATGGTTTGTGTATACGTAAGACATCAGCACAACAGTTCCACGAGATGGTCTTCAGGAGATGGTCTTCAGGAGATGGTCTTCAGGAGATGGTCTTCAAGAGATAGTCTCCAAGAGATGGTCTCCAAGAGATGGTCTTCAAGAGATGGTCTTCAAGAGATGGTCTTCAGGAGATGGTCTTCAGGAGATGGTCTTCAGGAGATGGTCTTCAGGAGATGGTCTTCAGGAGATGGTCTTCAAGAGATGGTCTTCAAGAGATAGTCTCCAAGAGATGGTCTCCAAGAGATGGTCTTCAAGAGATGGTCTTCAAGAGATGGTCTTCAGGAGATGGTCTTCAGGAGATGGTCTTCAGGAGATGGTCTTCAGGAGATGGTCTTCAGGAGATGGTCTTCAAGAGATGGTCTTCAAGAGATAGTCTCCAAGAGATGGTCTCCAAGAGATGGTCTCCAAGAGATGGTCTCCAAGAGATGGTCTTCAAGAGATAGTCTCCAAGAGATGGTCTCCAAGAGATGGTCTTCAAGAGATGGTCTTCAGGAGATGGTCTTCAAGAGATGATCTTCAAGAGATGGTCTCCAAGAGATGGTCTTCAAGAGATGGTCTTCAGGAGATGGTCTTCAAGAGATGATCTTCAAGAGATGGTCTCCAAGAGATGGTATTCAAGAGATGGTCTTCAAGAGATGGTATTCAAGAGATGGTATTCAAGAGATGGTCTTCAAGAGATGGTCTCCAAGAGATGGTATTCAAGAGATGGTCTTCAAGAGATGGTATTCAAGAGATGGTCTTCAAGAGATGGTCTCCAAGAGATGGTATTCAAGAGATGGTCTTCAAGAGATGGTCTTCAAGAGATGGTATTCAAGAGATGGTCTTCAAGAGATGGTCTCCAAGAGATGGTATTCAAGAGATGGTCTTCAAGAGATGGTATTCAAGAGATGGTATTCAAGAGATGGTCTCCAAGAGATGGTATTCAAGAGATGGTCTTCAAGAGATGGTATTCAAGAGATGGTCTTCAAGAGATGGTCTCCAAGAGATGGTATTCAAGAGATGGTCTTCAAGAGATGGTCTTCAAGAGATGGTCTTCAGGAGATGGTCTTCAAGAGATGATCTTCAAGAGATAGTCTCCAAGAGATGGTCTTCAAGAGATGGTCTTCAAGAGATGGTCTTCAAGAGATGGTCTTCAAGAGATGGTCTTCAAGAGATGATCTTCAAGAGATGGTCTCCAAGAGATGGTCTTCAAGAGATGGTCTTCAAGAGATGGTCTCCAAGAGATGGTCTTCAAGAGATGGTCTTCAAGAGATGGTCTTCAAGAGATGATCTCCAAGAGATGGTCTTCAAGAGATGGTCTTCAAGAGATGGTCTTCAAGAGATGATCTCCAAGAGATGGTCTCCAAGAGATGGTCTCCAGGAGATGGTGTCCAAGAGATGGTCTTCAAGAAATGGTCTCCAAGAGAACTACCAAGATTGTACCACATTTGAATAACAGACAGATGCAGAAACATTATCATGACCCACAGTAACATACAGAGTGGCTTCAGTGCTGCTTGGGGCTACTTAGTCTTTAGCACAGACAACCTTGACCGCACAGAGGAATCAACTTTTCCCAATAAAGACAATATATGCCACAACTTGTACGTGAATAAATATCAGGGGAGGACTAATGCCAAAACTAAACTCTTTCAGAATTCCTCTGACTTAAGTAAAGTTGTAGCGGAAGACTATTCCAACTGCCTAGTGCGATGCTTCTTATGATCACTTGTTCAGGGAAATGATTACTTGTCCAGGGAAATGATTACTTGTCCAGGGAAATGATTACTAGTCCAGGGAAATGATTACTAGTCCAGGAAATGAAGTTAGAGGAGCTCAGACAAGACAAATGATAATGTCGTGAGCCCAAGCGTTCTCGCAGCTCACTCTCACGATATGAAAAGCGTCAAATGTGAAGGGATTATATAACATGCAGGGGGGCCGGGGTTCTATTTGCCCGTTAACGAAACCTGTACATCTTTTATCAATCATGGCGGCTGTGTTGACACTGATTAAACAGTTTACGAGGCTGGAACCCTCACAACCTGAGAGTGTTGACATTATAAACAACCTCGGAGCTCATATTAACGTGTTTACTAACGGTAAACAAAGGCACCATGAGCCAGGGAAGATGTACAGGTTCCGTAAGTGTCTGTGTACGTCCTCGGTGCATCCTGGTCTTGAAGCGTTCATTTCCATTAACCTATCATGGCTAATTGTCAGTAGTCCTTCGTTGCGTCAATATTACAGTGTTTTAATTCCCCCGATGGCGCCAGGATCTGTACGCTGTGGTTGATATCACTATCGCACTCATAGTGAGCATAGGTTGGTAGGTGATATCATGAGGATATCTTCAGAGGATTTCGGGGCTTAACGTCCCCGCGGCCCGGGCCTCGACCAGGCCTCCTTTTTTGTTACACACCCCCAGGAAGCAGCCCGTAGCAGATGTCTAATTCCCAGGTACCTATTTACTGCTAGGTTAACAGGTGGCATCAGGGTGAAAGAAATTCTCCCTCATTTGTTTCCGTATCCACCGGGGATCGTACCTGGAACCTCAGGACTACGAATCCCGGGCGCTGTCCACTCAGCCGCCAGACCCCTTATAGTTCTATAGTCCTGTCAGGTCAGAATATAGTTTGAGCAGTGTGTGGACGGTACTTGGGTTAGACGGTAGAGCGACGGTCTCGCTTCATGCAGGTCGGCGTTCAATCCCCCCAGACCGTCCATAAGTGGTTGGGCACCTGATAGTCGCCTTCCCTTACACAGAAAAGGTCAAATTGATGACCTTATAAATGTAAGTCATCAATCATATGGAATACTTCCTCGCACTTAATTGGCACAGTCATTAGTCTTACCAAGCCTTGAAGAGCCTCAGACTTCCTTGTCAGCCTCACACTCAGCCTTGAGGGCACGAACTATCTCACGCCTGGTTAAGGCTCAAGCTGAAATTGCCTTTTAATGCTGAGATGTTAATCAAGGTCGGCTATAACGAGGTGCCGGTTATTAGGGACGGTTGCTTAATTAACTCCTGCAAGGGGGGGAGGAGGTGAGGCAAGGGGACTGGGTACGATTGTAGAGTGATTGTTTTCTCCTCACCTACATAACCTGATTGTGTACACGTGTACATATGTAGAGAGCAGGTCACGGAAATATGTAACTCAACGCGTATATGTGAAGTGAAAGTGATTACGTTTCGGTCCATCCTGGACTTGATAATGGTCCACGATAGACCGAAATGTCGTCACATAATGGTCCACGATGGACCGAAACGTCGTCACATATTGGTCCACGATGGACCGAAACGTCGTCACATATTGGTCCACGATGGATCGAAACGTCGTCACATATTGGTCCACGATGGACCGAAACGTCGTCACATAATGGTCCACGATGGGCCGAAATGTCGTCACATAATGGTCCACGATGGACCGAAACGTCGTCACATAGGGTCCACGACGGACCGAAACGTCGTCACATAATGGTCCACGATGGACCGAAACGTCGTCACATAATGGTCCGCGACAGGCCGAAACGTCGTCACATAATGGTCCACGACGGACCGAAACGTCTTCACATAATGGTCCACGACGGACCGAAACGTCGTCACATAAGGGTCCACAACGGACCGAAACGTCGTCACATAAGGGTCCACGACGGACCGAAACGTCGTCACATAATGGTCCACGACGAACCGAAACGTCGTCACATAATGGTCCACGATGGACCGAAACGTCGTCACATAACGGTCCACGATGGACCGAAACGTCGTCACATAATGGTCCACGACGGACCGAAACCTCGTCACATAATGGTCCACGACGAACCGAAACGTCGTCACATAATGGTCCACGATGGACCGAAACGTCGTCACATAATGGTCCACGACGGACCGAAACCTCGTCACATAATGGTCCACGATGGACCGAAACGTCGTCACATAATGGTCCACGATGGACCGATATGTCGTCACATAATGGTCCACGACGGACCGAAACGTCGTCACATAATGGTCCACGACGGACCGAAACCTCGTCACATAATGGTCCACGATGGACCGAAACGTCGTCACATAATGGTCCACGATGGACTGAAATGTCGTCACATAATGGTCCACGATGGACCGAAACGTCGTCACATAATGGTCCACGACGGACCGAAACGTCGTTACATAAGGGTCCACGACGGACCGAAACATTGTCATTTTCATTTCATTTCACATACATGTGGCCTGGGATATTATAAAAAAAATTATTTTGAAAAAAAACAAATCTTCCGCGCAGGTTAACTGCCAAAGCTGTGCTACGGTGTGTTCAAAAGACTCTATAGATGAAAATGACAGACAACGTGAACTAGACCATTGAGGCAAATGTGTGACATTGGTGATATACTAAGAAATGTTCCTGGACTTATATATCGTATTGAAATAGATAATATGTATTAAGTGGACTAATAATATCAATCTATATAATGCTTACTGTAAATGCACAAATAACTAAGTTATTTGTGCATCCCTCAAAAAAAGGTTCTCAGACTTACATCACAAGGTAACAACTGAACACATCGATATTGTATGTCTCCAGGAGTGCAGAGTTCCCGCAAGATCCTCACCCCCGAAATTGCCCTCATTTATTTCTTACAACCTCAGATCCAGTAACTCTTGCATTCTGTACATCAAACAATCCCTACCCCATCAACTTCTGCCAGAAAAACAAACTGCCGGTCAACAGTATCATGGAGTGAGGATCTATGTGGGCAACTCTGTTCTCAATGTATTTAATCTATATGCTCCAGCAGGAAAGTTAAATTATATTGATCTTCCGGCCTGCGCTCAAGCAGAGCCAACCATCATTCTTGGTGACTACAATGCTAGACACAAGGACATTGGTGGCTCTCGCTTCAGTAACGGTAACGGGAATCAACTGCTGTCGCTACTAAATAGTCACCAAGATGTGCAGATTGTGGGTGACCTTGAACCCACGCATATTTGTGGAGGCATTCTAGACCTCTGTGTTGGTTTCAACGTCTCTCACGTCTGGTGCACATCATCTATTGTAACAGATTTGTTGTCAGATCATAACCCTAGATTGACTACTCTATGTATAGGAAATACCATCCTGCCCGGTGGGTCTTTCAAACGCAAACGGCTCAGTGTTCCTCCTGCTCGACGTGAAGACTTTGTTGCTCATGTGTCAGAGTGGTACAGCACTTATGATCCCCCCACAGTCCAGACATTTAACGACGGTCTAGTACAGAGCATTCAGATGTTTGCTGACCCTTTAGGTCGGCCCCCTGCACCATCCAATAGTCGGAACGATATGAAAAGTAATAAACGCTATGCCTATTACAATGACCCCAAACTGCGTACTTTGAAACGCACTGCCAAAAGACTTGGGCTTGCATATAGGGAAACACTTACACCAGCAATGCTCAAGCTCTTTCAGAAAGCCTTAGCCAAGGCGAGGGAGCGCATGACAGAGCTCAGGCAAGATAACTGGGAAACTTTTGTTAACAGTCTCAACTCTCACAGCCCCCTCACCCAGGCATGGAAGGATATTAAAAGAATTAAAGGCAATAAGATCGGCCAAGTAGCACACCCTCACCCTCTACACAGAGCAAACGAGTTAGTCGATGCTTGGGCAACCACCTCTAGCTTCAATAATCTTCCCCCAGACATACAGTTCAGATTAAATGCTGGTTACGGAGATCGAGACAGGCTCGTTGACTTCATGCTCCACAAGGAAGATGAATGCAACGTGCCATTTACTGAGTTGGAGTTATTTTCGGCCCCCCCCCCCCCCCCCCCCAAAAAAAGGTAAAGCCACATCCCCCGGTGAAGATGGTATCACTTATGACATATTGCGTCTGCTCCCTTTAGTACCAGGGAATCCCCTGCTTGAGCTGTATAATATGAGCTATGTTACTAGGGAACTTCCTATCTCTTGGACCAACAGTATAATCATTCCAATTCCCAAGCCAAATCAAGAGAATGCTTTCCGCCCAATTTCCCTTGCTAGCTGCATTTGCAAAACATTCGAGAGAATGGTCCTAAACCGTCTCCTCCATAGAATTAGAACCATGCTATCCCCCCAGATATATGGCTTCATGCATGGAAGGAGTGTGCATCATTGCATCACCACCTTTCTTACCCTGCACACTGAAAAGACATATACCACCTTCCTAGATCTTAAGTCTGCCTTTGATATTGCAAATAGACATGTTATCTTGAGTGAGCTTGCAAGAATGAATATTGGTGGTCGGCTTCTTTGTTGGATCAGGGGTTACTTATCCAACAGAAAGTCATCTGTACTTTTCCAGGGGCATAGGAGTGTAACAAGAGACTTTGAACTAGGTACCCCGCAGGGAGGTGTCCTCAGTCCTACCTTGTTTAATATCTTAATAAACACGCTGTTAAACTCCGTACCAAGCAAACCCAACGTCCACATCATTAGCTATGCTGATGATATAATGATACACACCACTGGGTATGCTGATTATATGATGATACACACCACTGGGTATGCTGATGATATGATGATACACACCACTGGGTATGCTAATACGCAGAACACTCTTAACTCTGTATTAGACTCATGTCAGGACCTAGGTTTAGTCATCTAAGCAGAGAAAACAGATACACAATCGGCGTCCACCCAGGCAGGGAGGAACTGTTCGCAAGATACAACTGTCTGATGGCTCCCAGACTGACTATGTAAACAGATTCAAATACCTTGGCCTTGAGGTGCCACTGTATGGTCCTGTTGTATTCAGACTCTGTCGTCAGTATAAAGAGAGGCTCCGAGCTCTCAAGGCTGTTGCAGGTTATCACTCAGGCTATGGTGCCAATGTCAGAATTGTCAAAATGATGTTCCTTGCATACATCAGATCTTTAGTGGATTATGCTGCACCTCTGTTTGCCTTGATGCCTGAAAGAAAGCTTGGAGGGCTTGAAAATGGCAGAACGAAGCCTTGAGGATAATCCTTGGGTGCCCTCGTACCACAAAGATACTTAATATGAGAAAGGAACCTAATATTCCGAGCGTTGTTGATCGTGTTTCTGAAATAAACTGTCAGATTGGTATAAAAATGCTTAGGCTAACTCACCCTAACCCTTGCAGAAGCCCTCCAGAATTTCTTTATTGAAGGTCAGCATTGTTCCAAATGGATAACTAAAAATGGAACTGAATTCAAAACATATTAGATTTATTATTTGTACCAAGCGAGACAACAACGGCACTTTCCTGCACCGTGGAAGATTTCCAGTTTTAATCCCTCCCTTTCCACCCAAGAAGCTAATTAGAGATCAGCCCAAGCTTCGTCTTGAGGCAAAGCTCAACGCCTTAAGCCATATTGATGCTCTGTCCACAGAGCATTCTGTTTCTCAAATCATATACACTGATGGTTCCCTACACCGCACCACGGGTGCAGCTGGGAGTGCAGTTGTCCTGACAATGGGCGATGGCTTATACTTTGAGTGGGGAGTCCGTATAAACAACTGGGCCTCTACCCTTCAGACTGAACTATTTGCCTTGATCCTTGCACTGAAATGTGTACAAGTCTCCAAACTTGATACATTAATTGTAAGTGACTCCTTATCATCCTTAAATGCTCTCAACTCTTTAAGACATAACTGTAACATGCTCGTGTCCGAAGCTAGACACAAATACAACAAAATTATTAAGGATGGTAACAGAGTCCATTTCATGTGGTCTCCATCTCATGTTGGCCTCCGAATGCATGATAGAGCTGATGAGTTAGCCAAAGAATCTGCCTTTAAAGGAGCCGTTGAGTGTAACCTTGGATTGTCAATGAGCAATCTGAGAGCAGCAGTACACTGAGAACTTCAACAAGATCTAGTAGATCTGAGGCAAAGTGAAATTGACACCAGTAATTCCATCTATCATCATACTATCATGCAAGAGGAGCCACACATCTATGGATCATCCAATAAAATCAGCAGACTTCTAGATGTTACTACTGCTCGGCTTAGACTCTGCTACAAGTATCTCTGGGAATTATTATCTGCTGATGTAGACCTGACCAAATGAAAACTGTGTCAACAAAATTATTCGCACACCCTCCGTCACTATGTGATGGAGTGCGAAAAGATACGTGAATTCAGAGACAATTCTATAACCAATGTTCCAGCGATGTGTCAATATTTTATTCAAAATGATCTGCTACCAGAAATTTTAGCCAAATATCCCCAGTTTGCTAACTGTAGGTAGTAACTAAGTGATTGTAACCTATCCACCGCTGCCCACTGGATGGGGGGCGGTGTGCAGGACAAACATATAAATTTTGACACTAGCTCTCCACATGTCAGTTGCTTAATTTAGAACCTGTACTTGTGGTCGATCTCAAACCCATTGTTGATGTGACGACTAATATTGAATTTTGTAACTAGCTCATCAAGATTGTAACTTGCTTAGCTAAATAAATTGTGGGGTTCAGTCCCTGAGCCCATTATGTGCCTCTGTAACCCTTTCCACTATCGTCCACAGGATGGGTATGGGGTGCATAATGAATAAACTAAACTAACTCACTTTACCAGCGGCCGAGTCATTTTCCCACAGAGCTTAGTCTGTGGGGAAATGATCCCCAGCACCCATACCCTAACACCCAGTGATCCCAGCACCCATACCCTAACACCCAGTGATCCCAGCACCCATACCCTAACACCCAGTGATCCCAGCACCCATACCCTAACACCCAGTGATCCCAACACCCATACCCTAACACCCAATGATCCCAGCACCCATACCCTAACACCCAGTGATCCCAGCACCCATACCCTAACACCCAGTGATCCCAGCACCCATACCCTAACACCCAGTGATCCCAGCACCCATACCCTAACACCCAGTGATCCCAGCACCCATACCCTAACACCCAGTGATCCCAACACCCATACCCTAACACCCAATGATCCCAGCACCCATACCCTAACACCCAGTGATCCCAGCACCCATACCCTAACACCCAGTGATCCCAGCACCCATACCCTAACACCCAGTGATCCCAGCACCCATACCCTAACACCCAGTGATCCCAACACCCATACCCTAACACCCAGTGATCCCAACACCCATACCCTAACACCCAATGATCCCAGCACCCATACCCTAACACCCAGTGATCCCAGCACACATACCCTAACACCCAGTGATCCCAGCACCCATACCCTAACACCCAGTGATCCCAGCACCCATACCCTAACACCCAGTGATCCCAGCACCCATACCCTAACACCCAGTGATCCCAGCAACATACCCTAACACCCAGTGATCCCAGCACCCATACCCTAACACCCAGTGATCCCAACACCCATACCCTAACACCCAATGATCCCAGCACCCATACCCTAACACCCAGTGATCCCAGCACACATACCCTAACACCCAGTGATCCCAGCACCCATACCCTAACACCCAATGATCCCAGCACCCATACCCTAACACCCAGTGATCCCAGCACCCATACCCTAACACCCAGTGATCCCAGCACCCATACCCTAACACCCAGTGATCCCAGCACCCATACCCTAACACCCAGTGATCCCAGCACCCATACCCTAACACCCAATGATCCCAGCACCCATACCCTAACACCCAGTGATCCCAGCACACATACCCTAACACCCAGTGATCCCAGAACCCATAACCTAACACCCAGTGATCCCAGCACCCATACCCTAACACCCAGTGATCCCAGCACACATACCCTAACACCCAGTGATCCCAGAACCCATACCCTAACACCCAGTGATCCCAGCACCCATACCCTAACACCCAGTGATCCCAGCACCCATACCCTAACACCCAGTGATCCCAGCACCCATACCCTAACACCCAGTGATCCCAGCACCCATACCCTAACACCCAGTGATCCCAGCACCCATACCCTAACACCCAGTGATCCCAGCACACATACCCTAACACCCAGTGATCCCAGCACCCATACCCTAACACCCAGTGATCCCAGCACCCATACCCTAACACCCAATGATCCCAGCACACATACCCTAACACCCAGTGATCCCAGCACCCATACCCTAACACCCAGTGATCACAGCACCCATACCCTAACACCCAATGATCACCAGCACCCATACCCTAACACCCAGTGATCCCAGCACCCATACCCTAACACCCAGTGATCCCAGCACCCATACCCTAACACCCAGTGATCACAGCACCCATACCCTAACACCCAATGATCACCAGCACCCATACCCTAACACCCAATGATCCCAGCACCCATACCCTAACACCCAGTGATCCCAGCACCCATACCCTAACACCCAGTGATCACAGCACCCATACCCTAACACCCAATGATCACCAGCACCCATACCCTAACACCCAGTGATCCCAGCACCCATACCCTAACACCCAGTGATCCCAGCACCCATACCCTAACACCCAGTGATCCCAGCACCCATACCCTAACACCCAGTGATCCCAACACCCATACCCTAACACCCAGTGATCCCAGCACCCATACCCTAACACCCAGTGATCTTGGAGAATATTTATGCCTAAGACTTGCGCCTCACGAAATATTTTTAACACCTGTGAAATGCCATATACAAAACTGTCTGTCGCAGTTACTTGCTGAGTCCCTTGTTGTTATGTCTGGGGTCACCTCACAGTGTCTGGGGTCACCTCACAGTGTCTGGGGTCACCTCACAGTGTCTGGGGTCACCTCACAGTGTCTGGGGTCACCTCACAGTGTCTGGGGTCACCTCACAGTGTCTGGGGTCACCTCACAGTGTCTGGGGTCACCTCACAGTGTCTGGGGTCACCTCTCAGTGTCTGGGGTCACCTCACAGTGTCTGGGGTCACCTCACAGTGTCTGGGGTCACCTCACAGTGTCTGGGGTCACCTCACAGTGTCTGGGGTCACCTCACAGTGTCTGGGGTCAACTCACAGTGTCTGGGGTCACCTCACAGTGTCTGGGGTCACCTCACAGTGTCTGGGGACACCTCACACAGTGTCTGGGGTCACCTCACAGTGTCTGGGGACACCTCACACAGTGTCTGGGGTCACCTCACACAGTGTCTGGGGTCACCTCACAGTGTCTGGGGACACCTCACACAGTGTCTGGGGTCACCTCACAGTGTCTGGGGACACCTCACACAGTGTCTGGGGTCACCTCACACAGTGTCTGGGGTCACCTCACACAGTGTCTGGGGTCACCTCACAGTGTCTGGGGTCAGTTCACAGTGTCTGGGGTCACCTCACACAGTGTCTGGGGTCACCTCACAGTGTCTGGGGACACCTCACACAGTGTCTGGGGTCACCTCACAGTGTCTGGGGACACCTCACACAGTGTCTGGGGTCACCTCACAGTGTCTGGGGACACCTCACACAGTGTCTGGGGTCACCTCACACAGTGTCTGGGGTCACCTCACAGTGTCTGGGGACACCTCACACAGTGTCTGGGGTCACCTCACAGTGTCTGGGGACACCTCACACAGTGTCTGGGGTCACCTCACACAGTGTCTGGGGTCACCTCACAGTGTCTGGGGACACCTCACACAGTGTCTGGGGTCACCTCACAGTGTCTGGGGACACCTCACACAGTGTCTGGGGTCACCTCACAGTGTCTGGGGTCACCTCACAGTGTGTGGGGTCACCTCACAGTGTCTGGGGTCACCTCACAGTGTCTGGGGTCACCTCACAGTGTCTGGGGTCACCTCACACAGTGTCTGGGGTCACCTCACAGTGTCTGGGGTCACCTCACACAGTGTCTGGGGTCACCTCACAGTGTCTGGGGTCACCTCACAGTGTCTGGGGTCACCTCACAGTGTCTGGGGTCACCTCACAGTGTCTGGGGTCACCTCACAGTGTCTGGGGTCACCTCACAGTGTCTGGGGTCACCACACAGTGTCTGGGGTCACCTCATACAGTATCTGGGGTCACCTCACAGTGTCTGGGGTCACCTCACACAGTGCATGGGGTCACCTCACAGTGTCTGGGGTCACCTCACACAGTGTCTGGGGTCACCTCACAGTGTCTGGGGTCACCACACAGTGTCTGGGGTCACCTCACACAGTGTCTGGGGTCACCTCACAGTGTCTGGGGTCACCTCACACAGTGTCTGGGGTCACCTCATACAGTGTCTGGGGTCACCTCACACAGTGTCTGGGGTCACCACACAGTGTCTGGGGTCACCTCATACAGTGTCTGGGGTCACCTCACAGTGTCTGGGGTCACCTCACACAGTGTATGGGGTCACCTCACAGTGTCTGGGGTCACCACACAGAGTCTGGGGTCACCACACACAGTGTCTGGGGTCACCTCACACAGTGTCTGGGGTCACCTTACACAGTGTCTGGGGTCACCACACAGTGTCTGTTTCACCACACACAGTGTCTGGGGTCACCTCACACAGTGTCTGGGGTCACCTCACACAGTGTCTGGGGTCACCTCACACAGTGTCTGGGGTCACCACACAGTGTCTGGGGTCACCTCACACAGTGTCTGGGGTCACCACACAGTGTCTGGGGTCACCTCACACAGTGTCTGGGGTCACCACACAGTGTCTGGGGTCACCACACAGTGTCTGGGGTCACCACACACAGTGTCTGGGGTCACCTCACACAGTGTCTGGGGTCACCTCACAGTGTCTGGGGTCACCTCACAGTGTCTGGGGTCACCTCACACAGTGTCTGGGGTCACCTCACAGTGTCTGGGGTCACCTCACACAGTGTCTGGGGTCACCACACAGTGTCTGGGGTCACCTAACAGTGTCTGGGGTCACCTCACAGTGTCTGGGGTCACCTCACAGTGTCTGGGGTCACCTCACAGTGTCTGGGGTCACCACACAGTGTCTGGGGTCACCTCACAGTGTCTGGGGTCACGTCACACAGTGTCTGGGGTCACCACACAGTGTCTGGGGTCACGACACAGTGTCTGGGGTCACCACACACAGTGTCTGGGGTCACCACACAGTGTCTGGGGTCACCTCACACAGTGTCTGGGGTCACCTCACACAGTGTCTGGGGTCACCTCACACAGTGTCTGGGGTCACCTTACACAGTGTCTGGGGTCACCTCACACAGTGTCTGGGGTCACCTCACAGTGTCTGGGGTCACCTCACAGTGTCTGGGGTCACCACACAGTGTCTGGGATCACCT
Source organism: Procambarus clarkii (assembly GCF_020424385.1). NCBI lineage: Eukaryota > Metazoa > Arthropoda > Malacostraca > Decapoda > Cambaridae > Procambarus > Procambarus clarkii. The sequence goes on from NW_025557361.1 coordinate 65,557, forward strand.
CACACAGTGTCTGGGGTCACCTCACACAGTGTCTGGGGTCACCTCACACAGTGTCTGGGGTCACCTCACACAGTGTCTGGGGTCACCTCACAGTGTCTGGGGTCACCTCACAGTGTCTGGGGTCACCTCACAGTGTCTGGGGTCACCTCACAGTGTCTTAGGTCACCTCACACAGTGTCTGGGGTCACCTCACACTGTGTCTGGGGTCACCTCACAGTGTCTGGGGTCACCTCACACAGTGTCTGGGGTCACCTCACAGTGTCTGGGGTCACCTCACACAGTGTCTGGGGTCACCTCACAGTGTCTGGGGTCACCTCACAGTGTCTGGGGTCACCACACAGTGTCTGGGGTCACCACACAGTGTCTGGGGTCACCACACACAGTGTCTGGGGTCACCACACAGTGTCTGGGGTCACCTCACACAGTGTCTGGGGTCACCTCACACAGTGTCTGGGGTCACCTCACACAGTGTCTGGGGTCACCTCACACAGTGTCTGGGGTCACCTCACACAGTGTCTGGGGTCACCTCACAGTGTCTGGGGTCACCACACACAGTGTCTGGGGTCACCTCACAGTGTCTGGGGTCACCTCACAGTGTCTAGGGTCACCACACACAGTGTCTGGGGTCACCACACACAGTGTCTGGGGTCACCTCACAGTGTCTGGGGTCACCACACACAGTGTCTGGGGTCACCTCACAGTGTCTGGGGTCACCTCACACAGTGTCTGGGGTCACCTCACAGTGTCTGGGGTCACCTCACAGTGTCTGGGGTCACCTCACAGTGTCTGGGGTCACCTCACAGTGTCTTAGGTCACCTCACACAGTGTCTGGGGTCACCTCACACAGTGTCTGGGGTCACCTCACAGTGTCTGGGGTCACCTCACACAGTGTCTGGGGTCACCACACAGTGTCTGGGGTCACCTCACACAGTGTCTGGGGTCACCTCACAGTGTCTGGGGTCACCTCACACAGTGTCTGGGGTCACCTCATACAGTGTCTGGGGTCACCTCACACAGTGTCTGGGGTCACCACACAGTGTCTGGGGTCACCTCACACAGTGTCTGGGGTCACCTCACAGTGTCTGGGGTCACCTCACAGTGTCTGGGGTCACCTCACAGTGTCTGGGGTCACCTCACAGTGTCTGGGGTCACCTCACAGTCTCTGGGGTCACCTCACACAGTGTCTGGGGTCACCTCACAGTGTCTGGGGTCACCTCACACAGTGTCTGGGGTCACCTCACAGTGTCTGGGGTCACCTCACACAGTGTCTGGGGTCACCTCACAGTGTCTGGGGTCACCTCACAGTGTCTGGGGTTACCTCACAGTGTTTGGGGTCACCTCACAGTGTCTGGGGTCACCTCACACAGTGTCTGGGGTCACCTCACAGTGTCTGGGGTCACCTCACACAGTGTATGGGGTCACCACACAGTGTCTGGGGTCACCTCACACAGTGTATGGGGTCACCACACAGTGTCTGGGGTCACCTCACACAGTGTCTGGGGTCACCACACAGTGTCTGGGGTCACCTCACACAGTGTCTGGGGTCACCTCACAGTGTCTGGGGTCACCTCACAGTGTCTGGGGTCACCTCATACAGTGTCTGGGGTCACCTCACACAGTGTCTGGGGTCACCACACAGTGTCTGGGGTCACCTCATACAGTATCTGGGGTCACCTCACAGTGTCTGGGGTCACCTCACACAGTGTATGGGGTCACGTCACAGTGTCTGGGGTCACCTCACACAGTGTCTGGGGTCACCTCACAGTGTCTGGGGTCACCACACAGTGTCTGGGGTCACCTCACACAGTGTCTGGGGTCACCTCACAGTGTCTGGGGTCACCTCACACAGTGTCTGGGGTCACCTCATACAGTGTCTGGGGTTACCTCACACAGTGTCTGGGGTCACCACACAGTGTCTGGGGTCACCTCATACAGTGTCTGGGGTCACCTCACAGTGTCTGGGGTCACCTCACACAGTGTATGGGGTCACCTCACAGTGTCTGGGGTCACCACACAGAGTCTGGGGTCACCTCACACACTGTCTGGGGTCACCTCACACAGTGTCTGGGGTCACCTCACACAGTCTGGGGTCACCTCACACAGTGTCTGGGGTCACCTCACACAGTGTCTGGGGTCACCTCACACAGTGTCTGGGGTCACCTCACACTGTCTGGGGTCACCTCACAGTGTCTGGGGTCACCACACAGTGTCTGGGGTCACCACACAGTGTCTGGGGTCACCTCACAGTGTCTGGGGTCACCTCACACACTGTCTGGGGTCACCTCACAGTGTCTGGGGTCACCTCACAGTGTCTAGGGTCACCTCACAGTGTCTGGGGTCACCTCACAGTGTCTGGGGTCACCTCACACAGTGTCTGGGGTCACCACACAGTGTCTTGGGTCACCACACAGTGTCTGGGGTCACCACACAGTGTCTGGGGTCACCACACACAGTGTCTGGGGTCACCTCACACAGTGTCTGGGGTCACCTTACACAGTGTCTGGGGTCACCACACAGTGTCTGTTTCACCACACACAGTGTCTGGGGTCACCTCACACAGTGTCTGGGGTCACCTCACACAGTGTCTGGGGTCACCACACAGTGTCTGGGGTCACCTCACACAGTGTCTGGGGTCACCACACAGTGTCTGGGGTCACCTCACACAGTGTCTGGGGTCACCACACAGTGTCTGGGGTCACCACACAGTGTATGGGGTCACCACACACAGTGTCTGGGGTCACCTCACACAGTGTCTGGGGTCACCTCACACAGTGTCTGGGGTCACCTCACACTGTCTGGGGTCACCTCACAGTGTCTGGGGTCACCACACAGTGTCTGGGGTCACCACACAGTGTCTGGGGTCACCTCACACAGTGTCTGGGGTCACCACACAGTGTCTGGGGTCACCTCACAGTGTCAGGGGTCACCTCACACACTGTCAGGGGTCACCTCACAGTGTCTGGGGTCACCTCACAGTGTCTAGGGTCACCTCACAGTGTCTGGGGTCACCTCACAGTGTCTGGGGTCACCTCACACAGTGTCTGGGGTCACCACACAGTGTCTGGGGTCACCACACAGTGTCTGGGGTCACCACACAGTGTCTGGGGTCACCACACACAGTGTCTGGGGTCACCTCACACAGTGTCTGGGGTCACCTTACACAGTGTCTGGGGTCACCACACAGTGTCTGTTTCACCACACACAGTGTCTGGGGTCACCTCACACAGTGTCTGGGGTCACCTCACACAGTGTCTGTTTCACCACACACAGTGTCTGGGGTCACCTCACACAGTGTCTGGGGTCACCTCACACAGTGTCTGGGGTCACCACACAGTGTCTGGGGTCACCACACAGTGTCTGGGGTCACCTCACACAGTGTCTGGGGTCACCTCACACAGTGTCTGGGGTCACCACACAGTGTCTGGGGTCACCTCACAGTGTCTGGGGTCACCTCACACAGTGTCTGGGGTCACCTCACAGTGTCTGGGGTCACCTCACACAGTGTATGGGGTCACCACACAGTGTCTGGGGTCACCTCACACAGTGTCTGGGGTCACCACACAGTGTCTGGGGTCACCTCACACAGTGTCTGGGGTCACCTCACAGTGTCTGGGGTCACCTCACAGTGTCTGGGGTCACCTCATACAGTGTCTGGGGTCACCTCACACAGTGTCTTGGGTCACCACACAGTGTCTGGGGTCACCTCATACAGTATCTGGGGTCACCTCGCAGTGTCTGGGGTCACCTCACACAGTGTATGGGGTCACCTCACAGTGTCTGGGGTCACCTCACACAGTGTCTGGGGTCACCTCACAGTGTCTGGGGTCACCACACAGTGTCTGGGGTCACCTCACACAGTGTCTGGGGTCACCTCACAGTGTCTGGGGTCACCTCACACAGTGTCTGGGGTCACCTCATACAGTGTCTGGGGTCACCTCACACAGTGTCTGGGGTCACCACACAGTGTATGGGGTCACCTCACAGTGTCTGGGGTCACCACACAGAGTCTGGGGTCACCTCACACAGTGTATGGGGTCACCTCACAGTGTCTGGGGTCACCACACAGAGTCTGGGGTCACCTCACACACTGTCTGGGGTCACCTCACACAGTGTCTGGGGTCACCTCACACAGTCTGGGGTCACCTCACACAGTGTCTGGGGTCACCTCACACAGTGTCTGGGGTCACCTCACACAGTGTCTGGGGTCACCTCACACTGTCTGGGGTCACCTCACAGTGTCTGGGGTCACCACACAGTGTCTGGGGTCACCACACAGTGTCTGGGGTCACCTCACACAGTGTCTGGGGTCACCACACAGTGTCTGGGGTCACCTCACAGTGTCTGGGGTCACCTCACACACTGTCTGGGGTCACCTCACAGTGTCTGGGGTCACCTCACAGTGTCTAGGGTCACCTCACAGTGTCTGGGGTCACCTCACAGTGTCTGGGGTCACCTCACACAGTGTCTGGGGTCACCACACAGTGTCTTGGGTCACCACACAGTGTCTGGGGTCACCACACAGTGTCTGGGGTCACCACACACAGTGTCTGGGGTCACCTCACACAGTGTCTGGGGTCACCTTACACAGTGTCTGGGGTCACCACACAGTGTCTGTTTCACCACACACAGTGTCTGGGGTCACCTCACACAGTGTCTGGGGTCACCTCACACAGTGTCTGGGGTCACCACACAGTGTCTGGGGTCACCTCACACAGTGTCTGGGGTCACCACACAGTGTCTGGGGTCACCTCACACAGTGTCTGGGGTCACCACACAGTGTCTGGGGTCACCACACAGTGTATGGGGTCACCACACACAGTGTCTGGGGTCACCTCACACAGTGTCTGGGGTCACCTCACACAGTGTCTGGGGTCACCTCACACTGTCTGGGGTCACCTCACAGTGTCTGGGGTCACCACACAGTGTCTGGGGTCACCACACAGTGTCTGGGGTCACCTCACACAGTGTCTGGGGTCACCACACAGTGTCTGGGGTCACCTCACAGTGTCAGGGGTCACCTCACACACTGTCAGGGGTCACCTCACAGTGTCTGGGGTCACCTCACAGTGTCTAGGGTCACCTCACAGTGTCTGGGATCACCTCACAGTGTCTGGGGTCACCTCACACAGTGTCTGGGGTCACCACACAGTGTCTGGGGTCACCACACAGTGTCTGGGGTCACCACACAGTGTCTGGGGTCACCACACACAGTGTCTGGGGTCACCTCACACAGTGTCTGGGGTCACCTTACACAGTGTCTGGGGTCACCACACAGTGTCTGTTTCACCACACACAGTGTCTGGGGTCACCTCACACAGTGTCTAGGGTCACCTCACACAGTGTCTGGGGTCACCACACAGTGTCTGGGGTCACCACACAGTGTCTGGGGTCACCTCACACAGTGTCTGGGGTCACCTCACACAGTGTCTGGGGTCACCACACAGTGTCTGGGGTCACCACACAGTGTCTGGGGTCACCTCACACAGTGTCTGGGGTCACCTCACACAGTGTCTGGGGTCACCACAAAGTGTCTGGGGTCACCTCACACAGTGTCTGGGGTCACCACACAGTGTCTGGGGTCACCTCACACAGTGTCTGGGGTCACCACACAGTGTCTGGGGTCACCACACAGTGTCTGGGGTCACCACACACAGTGTCTGGGGTCACCTCACACAGTGTCTGGGGTCACCTCACAGTGTCTGGGGTCACCTCACAGTGTCTGGGGTCACCTCACACAGTGTCTGGGGTCACCTCACAGTGTCTGGGGTCACCTCACACAGTGTCTGGGGTCACCACACAGTGTCTGGGGTCATCTCACAGTGTCTGGGGTCACCTCACAGTGTCTGGGGTCACCTCACAGTGTCTGGTGTCACCTCACAGTGTCTGGGGTCACCACACAGTGTCTGGGGTCACCTCACAGTGTCTGGGGGTCACCTCACACAGTGTCTGGGGTCACCACACAGTGTCTGGGGTCACCACACAGTGTCTGGGGTCACCACACACAGTGTGGGGTCACCTCACACAGTGTCTGGGGTCACCACACAGTGTCTGGGGTCACCTCACACAGTGTCTGGGGTCACCTCACACAGTGTCTGGGGTCACCTCAGACAGTGTCTGGGGTCACCTCACACAGTGTCTGGGGTCACCTCACACAGTGTCTGGGGTCACCTCACAGTGTCTGGGGTCACCTCACACAGTGTCTGGGGTCACCTCACACAGTGTCTGGGGTCACCTCACAGTGTCTGGGGTCACCTCACAGTGTCTGGGGTCACCTCACAGTGTCTGGGGTCACCTCACAGTGTCTGGGGTCACCACACAGTGTCTGGGGTCACCTCACAGTGTCTGGGGTCACCTCACACAGTGTCTGGGGTCACCTCACAGTGTCTGGGGTCACCACACAGTGTCTGGGGTCACCTCACACAGTGTCTGGGGTCACCTCACAGTGTCTGGGGTCACCTCACAGTGTCTGGGGTCACCTCACAGTGTCTGGGGTCACCTCACACAGTGTCTGGGGTCACCTCACAGTGTCTGGGGTCACCTCACACAGTGTATGGGGTCACCACACAGTGTCTGGGGTCACCTCACACAGTGTCTGGGGTCACCACACAGTGTCTGGGGTCACCTCACACAGTGTCTGTGGTCACCTCACAGTGTCTGGGGTCACCTCACACAGTGTCTGGGGTCACCTCATACAGTGTCTGGGGTCACCTCACACAGTGTCTGGGGTCACCACACAGTGTCTGGGGTCACCTCATACAGTGTCTGGGGTCACCTCACAGTGTCTGGGGTCACCTCACACAGTGTATGGGGTCACCTCACAGTGTCTGGGGTCACCTCACACAGTGTCTGGGGTCACCTCACAGTGTCTGGGGTCACCACACAGTGTCTGGGGTCACCTCACACAGTGTCTGGGGTCACCTCACAGTGTCTGGGGTCACCTCACACAGTGTCTGGGGTCACCTCATACAGTGTCTGGGGTCACCTCACACAGTGTCTGGGGTCACCACACAGTGTCTGGGGTCACCTCATACAGTGTCTGGGGTCACCTCACAGTGTCTTGGGTCACCTCACACAGTGTATGGGGTCACCTCACAGTGTCTGGGGTCACCACACAGAGTCTGGGGTCACCTCACACACTGTCTGGGGTCACCTCACACAGTGTCTGGGGTCACCTCACACAGTCTGGGGTCAACTCACACAGTGTCTGGGGTCACCTCACACAGTGTCTGGGGTCACCTCACACAGTGTCTGGGGTCACCTCACACTGTCTGGGGTCACCTCACAGTGTCTGGGGTCACCACACAGTGTCTGGGGTCACCACACAGTGTCTGGGGTCACCTCACACACTGTCTGGGGTCACCACACAGTGTCTGGGGTCACCTCACAGTGTCTGGGGTCACCTCACAGTGTCTGGGGTCACCTCACACAGTGTCTGGGGTCACCACACAGTGTCTTGGGTCACCACACAGTGTCTGGGGTCACCACACAGTGTCTGGGGTCACCACACACAGTGTCTGGGGTCACCTCACACAGTGTCTGGGGTCACCTTACACAGTGTCTGGGGTCACCACACAGTGTCTGTTTCACCACACACAGTGTCTGGGGTCACCTCACACAGTGTCTGGGGTCACCTCACACAGTGTCTGGGGTCACCACACAGTGTCTGGGGTCACCTCACACAGTGTCTGGGGTCACCACACAGTGTCTGGGGTCACCTCACACAGTGTCTGGGGTCACCACACAGTGTCTGGGGTCACCACACAGTGTATGGGGTCACCACACACAGTGTCTGGGGTCACCTCACACAGTGTCTGGGGTCACCTCACACAGTGTCTGGGGTCACCTCACACTGTCTGGGGTCACCTCACAGTGTCTGGGGTCACCACACAGTGTCTGGGGTCACCACACAGTGTCTGGGGTCACCTCACACAGTGTCTGGGGTCACCACACAGTGTCTGGGGTCACCTCACAGTGTCAGGGGTCACCTCACACACTGTCAGGGGTCACCTCACAGTGTCTGGGGTCACCTCACAGTGTCTAGGGTCACCTCACAGTGTCTGGGATCACCTCACAGTGTCTGGGGTCACCTCACACAGTGTCTGGGGTCACCACACAGTGTCTGGGGTCACCACACAGTGTCTGGGGTCACCACACAGTGTCTGGGGTCACCACACACAGTGTCTGGGGTCACCTCACACAGTGTCTGGGGTCACCTTACACAGTGTCTGGGGTCACCACACAGTGTCTGTTTCACCACACACAGTGTCTGGGGTCACCTCACACAGTGTCTAGGGTCACCTCACACAGTGTCTGGGGTCACCACACAGTGTCTGGGGTCACCACACAGTGTCTGGGGTCACCTCACACAGTGTCTGGGGTCACCTCACACAGTGTCTGGGGTCACCACACAGTGTCTGGGGTCACCACACAGTGTCTGGGGTCACCTCACACAGTGTCTGGGGTCACCTCACACAGTGTCTGGGGTCACCACAAAGTGTCTGGGGTCACCTCACACAGTGTCTGGGGTCACCACACAGTGTCTGGGGTCACCTCACACAGTGTCTGGGGTCACCACACAGTGTCTGGGGTCACCACACAGTGTCTGGGGTCACCACACACAGTGTCTGGGGTCACCTCACACAGTGTCTGGGGTCACCTCACAGTGTCTGGGGTCACCTCACAGTGTCTGGGGTCACCTCACACAGTGTCTGGGGTCACCTCACAGTGTCTGGGGTCACCTCACACAGTGTCTGGGGTCACCACACAGTGTCTGGGGTCACCTCACAGTGTCTGGGGTCACCTCACAGTGTCTGGGGTCACCTCACAGTGTCTGGGGTCACCTCACAGTGTCTGGGGTCACCACACAGTGTCTGGGGTCACCTCACAGTGTCTGGGGTCACCTCACACAGTGTCTGGGGTCACCACACAGTGTCTGGGGTCACCACACAGTGTCTGGGGTCACCACACACAGTGTGGGGTCACCTCACACAGTGTCTGGGGTCACCACACAGTGTCTGGGGTCACCTCACACAGTGTCTGGGGTCACCTCACACAGTGTCTGGGGTCACCTCAGACAGTGTCTGGGGTCACCTCACACAGTGTCTGGGGTCACCTCACACAGTGTCTGGGGTCACCTCACAGTGTCTGGGGTCACCTCACACAGTGTCTGGGGTCACCTCACACAGTGTCTGGGGTCACCTCACAGTGTCTGGGGTCACCTCACAGTGTCTGGGGTCACCTCACAGTGTCTGGGGTCACCTCACAGTGTCTGGGGTCACCACACAGTGTCTGGGGTCACCTCACAGTGTCTGGGGTCACCTCACACAGTGTCTGGGGTCACCTCACAGTGTCTGGGGTCACCACACAGTGTCTGGGGTCACCTCACACAGTGTCTGGGGTCACCTCACAGTGTCTGGGGTCACCTCACAGTGTCTGGGGTCACCTCACAGTGTCTGGGGTCACCTCACACAGTGTCTGGGGTCACCTCACAGTGTCTGGGGTCACCTCACACAGTGTATGGGGTCACCACACAGTGTCTGGGGTCACCTCACACAGTGTCTGGGGTCACCACACAGTGTCTGGGGTCACCTCACACAGTGTCTGTGGTCACCTCACAGTGTCTGGGGTCACCTCACACAGTGTCTGGGGTCACCTCATACAGTGTCTGGGGTCACCTCACACAGTGTCTGGGGTCACCACACAGTGTCTGGGGTCACCTCATACAGTGTCTGGGGTCACCTCACAGTGTCTGGGGTCACCTCACACAGTGTATGGGGTCACCTCACAGTGTCTGGGGTCACCTCACACAGTGTCTGGGGTCACCTCACAGTGTCTGGGGTCACCACACAGTGTCTGGGGTCACCTCACACAGTGTCTGGGGTCACCTCACAGTGTCTGGGGTCACCTCACACAGTGTCTGGGGTCACCTCATACAGTGTCTGGGGTCACCTCACACAGTGTCTGGGGTCACCACACAGTGTCTGGGGTCACCTCATACAGTGTCTGGGGTCACCTCACAGTGTCTTGGGTCACCTCACACAGTGTATGGGGTCACCTCACAGTGTCTGGGGTCACCACACAGAGTCTGGGGTCACCTCACACACTGTCTGGGGTCACCTCACACAGTGTCTGGGGTCACCTCACACAGTCTGGGGTCAACTCACACAGTGTCTGGGGTCACCTCACACAGTGTCTGGGGTCACCTCACACAGTGTCTGGGGTCACCTCACACTGTCTGGGGTCACCTCACAGTGTCTGGGGTCACCACACAGTGTCTGGGGTCACCACACAGTGTCTGGGGTCACCTCACACACTGTCTGGGGTCACCACACAGTGTCTGGGGTCACCTCACAGTGTCTGGGTTCACCTCACACACTGTCTGGGGTCACCTCACAGTGTCTGGGGTCACCTCACAGTGTCTAGGGTCACCTCACAGTGTCTGGGGTCACCTCACAGTGTCTGGGGTCACCTCACACAGTGTCTGGGGTCACCACACAGTGTCTGGGGTCACCACACAGTGTCTGGGGTCACCACACAGTGTCTGGGGTCAACACACACAGTGTCTGGGGTCACCTCACACAGTGTCTGTGGTCACCTTACACAGTGTCTGGGGTCACCACACAGTGTCTGTTTCACCACACACAGTGTCTGGGGTCACCTCACACAGTGTCTGGGGTCACCTCACACAGTGTCTGGGGTCACCACACAGTGTCTGGGGTCACCTCACACAGTGTCTGGGGTCACCACACAGTGTCTGGGGTCACCTCACACAGTGTCTGGGGTCACCACACAGTGTCTGGGGTCACCACACAGTGTCTGGGGTCACCACACACAGTGTCTGGGGTCACCTCACACAGTGTCTGGGGTCACCTCACACAGTGTCTGGGGTCACCTCACACTGTCTGGGGTCACCTCACAGTGTCTGGGGTCACCACACAGTGTCTGGGGTCACCACACAGTGTCTGGGGTCACCTCACACAGTGTCTGGGGTCACCACACTGTGTCTGGGGTCACCTCACAGTGTCTGGGGTCACCTCACACACTGTCAGGGGTCACCTCACAGTGTCTGGGGTCACCTCACAGTGTCTAGGGTCACCTCACAGTGTCTGGGGTCACCTCACAGTGTCTGGGGTCACCTCACACAGTGTCTGGGGTCACCACACAGTGTCTGGGGTCACCACACAGTGTCTGGGGTCACCACACAGTGTCTGGGGTCACCACACACAGTGTCTGGGGTCACCTCACACAGTGTCTGGGGTCACCTTACACAGTGTCTGGGGTCACCACACAGTGTCTGTTTCACCACACACAGTGTCTGGGGTCACCTCACACAGTGTCTGGGGTCACCTCACACAGTGTCTGGGGTCACCACACAGTGTCTGGGGTCACCTCACACAGTGTCTGGGGTCACCACACAGTGTCTGGGGTCACCTCACACAGTGTCTGGGGTCACCACACAGTGTCTGGGGTCACCACACAGTGTCTGGGGTCACCACACACAGTGTCTGGGGTCACCTCACACAGTGTCTGGGGTCACCTCACAGTGTCTGGGGTCACCTCACAGTGTCTGGGGTCACCTCACACAGTGTCTGGGGTCACCTCACAGTGTCTGGGGTCACCTCACACAGTGTCTGGGGTCACCACACAGTGTCTGGGGTCACCTCACAGTGTCTGGGGTCACCTCACAGTGTCTGGGGTCACCTCACAGTGTCTGGGGTCACCTCACAGTGTCTGGGGTCACCACACAGTGTCTGGGGTCACCTCACAGTGTCTGGGGTCACCTCACACAGTGTCTGGGGTCACCACACAGTGTCTGGGGTCACCACACAGTGTCTGGGGTCACCACACACAGTGTCTGGGGTCACCACACAGTGTCTGGGGTCACCTCACACAGTGTCTGGGGTCACCTCACACAGTGTCTGGGGTCACCTCACACAGTGTCTGGGGTCACCTCACACAGTGTCTGGGGTCACCTCACACAGTGTCTGGGGTCACCTCACAGTGTCTGGGGTCACCTCACAGTGTCTGGGGTCACCTCACAGTGTCTGGGGTCACCTCACAGTGTCTGGGGTCACCTCACAGTGTCTTAGGTCACCTCACACAGTGTCTGGGGTCACCTCACAGTGTCTGGGGTCACCTCACACAGTGTCTGGGGTCACCACACAGTGTCTGGGGTCACCTCACAGTGTCTGGGGTCACCTCACAGTGTCTGGGGTCACCTCACAGTGTCTGGGGTCACCTCACAGTGTCTGGGGTCACCTCACAGTGTCTGGGGTCACCTCACAGTGTCTGGGGTCACCACACAGTGTCTGGGGTCACCTCACAGTGTCTGGGGTCACCTCACACAGTGTCTGGGGTCACCACACAGTGTCTGGGGTCACCTCACAGTGTCTGGGGTCACCTCACAGTGTCTGGGGTCACCTCACAGTGTCTGGGGTCACCTCACAGTGTCTGGGGTCACCTCACAGTGTCTGGGGTCACCTCACAGTGTCTGGGGTCACCACACAGTGTCTGGGGTCACCTCACATAGTGTCTGGGGTCACCTCACAGTGTCTGGGGTCACCACACAGTGTCTGGGGTCACCTCACACAGTGTCTGGGGTCACCTCACAGTGTCTGGGGTCACCTCACACTGTGTCTGGGGTCACCTCACACAGTGTATGGGGTCACCTCACACAGTGTCTGGGGTCACCTCACAGTGTCTGGGGTCACCTCACACAGTGTCTGGGGTCACCTCACACAGTGTATGGGGTCACCTCACACAGTGTCTGGGGTCACCTCACACAGTGTCTGGGGTCACCTCACACAGTGTCTGGGGTCACCACACAGTGTCTGGGGTCACCTCACACAGTGTCTGGGGTCACCTCACACAGTGTCTGGGGTCACCTCACACAGTGTCTGGGGTCACCTCACACCACACAGTGTCTGGGGTCACCTCACACAGTGTCTGGGGTCACCTCACACAGTGTATGGGGTCACCTCATACAGTGTATGGGGTCACCTCACACAGTGTCTGGGGTCACCTCACACAGTGTCTGGGGTCACCACACACAGTGTCTGGGGTCACCTCACACAGTGTCTGGGGTCACCACACACAGTGTCTGGGAATCACCTCACACAGTGTCTGGGGTCACCACACAGTGTCTGGGGTCACCACACAGTGTCTGGGGTCACCTCACACAGTGTCTGGGGTCACCACACAGTGTCTGGGGTCACCACACACAGTTTCTGGGGTCACCTCACACAGTGTCTGGGGTCACCTCACAGTGTCTGGGGTCACCACACAGTGTCTGGGGTCACCTCACACAGTGTCTGGGGTCACCTCACAGTGTCTGGGGTCACCTCACACAGTGTCTGGGGTCACCTCATACAGTGTCTGGGGTCACCTCACAGTCTCTGGGGTCACCTCACACAGTGTCTGGGGTCACCACACAGTGTCTGGGGTCACCACACACAGTGTCTGGGGTCACCTCACACAGTGTCTGTGGTCACCACACACAGTGTCTGGGGTCACCACACAGTGTCTGGGGTCACCTCACACAGTGTCTGGGGTCACCTCACAGTGTCTGGGGTCACCTCACACAGTGTCTGGGGTCACCTCACACAGTGTCTGTGGTCACCTCACACAGTGTCTGGGGTCACCTCACACACTGTATGGGGTCACCTCACACAGTGTCTGGGGTCACCACACACAGTGTCTGGGGTCACCTCACAGTGTCTGGGGTCACCTCACACAGTGTCTGGGGTCACCTCACACAGTGTCTGTGGTCACCTCACACAGTGTCTGGGGTCACCTCACACAGTGTCTGGGGTCACCACACAGTGTCTGGGGTCACCACACACAGTGTCTGGGGTCACCACACACAGTGTCTGGGGTCACCTCACAGAGTGTCTGGGGTCACCTTACACAGTGTCTGGGGTCACCACACAGTGTTTCACCACACACAGTGTCTGGGGTCACCTCACAGTGTCTGGGGTCACCTCACACAGTGTCTGGGGTCACCTCACACAGTGTCTGGGGTCACCTCACACAGTGTCTGGGGTCACCTTACAGTGTCTGGGGTCACAACACAGTGTCTAGGGTCACCACACAGTGTCTGGGGTCACCACACAGTGTCTAGGGTCACCACACAATGTCTGGGGTCACCACACACAGTGTCTGGGGTCACCACACAGTGTCTGGGGTCACCTCACACAGTGTCTGGGGTCACCTCACACAGTGTCTGGGGTCACCACACAGTGTCTGGGGTCACCTCACACAGTGTCTGGGGTCACCTCACACAGTGTCTGGGGTCACCTCACACAGTGTCTGGGGTCACCTCACAGTGTCTGGGGTCACCACACAGTGTCTAGGGTCACCACACAGTGTCTGGGGTCACCACACAGTGTCTGGGGTCACCACACAGTGTCTGGGGTCACCACACACAGTGTCTGGGGTCACCACACACAGTGTCTGGGGTCACCTCACACAGTGTCTGGGGTCACCTCACACAGTGTCTGGGGTCACCACACAGTGTCTGGGGTCACCTCACACAGTGTCTGGGGTCACCTCACACAGTGTCTGGGGTCACCTCACACAGTGTCTGGGGTCACCTCACAGTGTCTGGGGTCACCACACAGTGTCTGGGGTCACCACACACAGTGTCTGGGGTTACCTCATACAGTGTCTGGGGTCACCTCACACAGTGTCTGGGGTCACCACACAGTGTCTGGGGTCACCTCATACAGTGTCCGGGGTCACCTCACAGTGTCTGGGGTCACCTCACAGTGTATGGGGTCACCTCACAGTGTCTGGGGTCACCACACAGAGTCTGGGGTCACCTCACACACTGTCTGGGGTCACCTCACACAGTGTCTGGGGTCACCTCACACAGTCTGGGGTCACCTCACACAGTGTCTGGGGTTACCTCACACAGTGTATGGGGTCACCTCACACTGTCTGGGGTCACCTCACAGTGTCTGGGGTCACCTCACACAGTGTCTGGGGTCACCACACAGTGTCTTGGGTCACCACACAGTGTCTGGGGTCACCACACAGTGTCTGGGGTCACCACACACAGTGTCTGGGGTCACCTCACACAGTGTCTGGGGTCACCTACACAGTGTCTGGGGTCACCACACAGTGTCTGTTGGGTCACCACACACAGTGTCTGGGGTCACCTCACACAGTGTCTGGGGTCACCTCACACAGTGTCTGGGGTCACCACACAGTGTCTGGGGTCACCTCACACAGTGTCTGGGGTCACCACACAGTGTCTGGGGTCACCTCACACAGTGTCTGGGGTCACCACACAGTGTCTGGGGTCACCACACAGTGTCTGGGGTCACCACACACAGTGTCTGGGGTCACCACACACAGTGTCTGGGGTCACCTCACACAGTGTCTGGGGTCACCTCACACTGTCTGGGGTCACCTCACAGTGTCTGGGGTCACCACACAGTGTCTGGGGTCACCACACAGTGTCTGGGGTCACCTCACACAGTGTCTGGGGTCACCACACAGTGTCTGGGGTCACCTCACAGTGTCTGGGGTCACCTCACACACTGTCAGGGGTCACCTCACAGTGTCTGGGGTCACCTCACAGTGTCTAGGGTCACCTCACAGTGTCTGGGGTCACCTCACAGTGTCTGGGGTCACCACACACAGTGTCTGGGGTCACCACACAGTGTCTGGGGTCACCACACAGTGTCTGGGGTCACCACACAGTGTCTGGGGTCACCACACACAGTGTCTGGGGTCACCTCACACAGTGTCTGGGGTCACCTAACACAGTGTCTGGGGTCACCACACAGAGTCTGTTTCACCACACACAGTGTCTGGGGTCACCTCACACAGTGTCTGGGGTCACCTCACACAGTGTCTGGGTCACCACACACAGTGTCTGGGGTCACCTCACACAGTGTCTGGGGTCACCTCACACAGTGTCTGGGGTCACCACACAGTGTCTGGGGTCACCACACAGTGTCTGGGGTCACCTCACACAGTGTCTGGGGTCACCTCACACAGTGTCTGGGGTCACCACACAGTGTCTGGGGTCACCTCACAGTGTCTGGGGTCACCTCACACAGTGTCTGGGGTCACCTCACAGTGTCTGGGGTCACCTCACACAGTGTCTGGGGTCACCACACAGTGTCTGGGGTCACCTCACACAGTGTCTGGGGTCACCACACAGTGTCTGGGGTCACCTCACACAGTGTCTGGGGTCACCTCACAGTGTCTGGGGTCACCTCACAGTGTCTGGGGTCACCTCATACAGTGTCTGGGGTCACCTCACACAGTGTCTTGGGTCACCACACAGTGTCTGGGGTCACCTCATACAGTGTCTGGGGTCACCTCACAGTGTCTGGGGTCACCTCACACAGTGTCTGGGGTCACCTCACAGTGTCTGGGGTCACCTCACACAGTGTCTGGGGTCACCTCACAGTGTCTGGGGTCACCACACAGTGTCTGGGGTCACCTCACACAGTGTCTGGGGTCACCTCACAGTGTCTGGGGTCACCTCACACAGTGTCTGGGGTCACCTCACACAGTGTCTGGGGTCACCTCACACAGTGTCTGGGGTCACCACACAGTGTCTGGGGTCACCTCACAGTGTCTGGGGTCACCACACAGTGTCTGGGGTCACCTCACACAGTGTCTGGGGTCACCTCACAGTGTCTGGGGTCACCACACAGTGTCTGGGGTCACCTCACACACTGTCTGGGGTCACCTCACACAGTGTCTGGGGTCACCTCACACAGTCTGGGGTCACCTCACACAGTGTCTGGGGTCACCTCACACAGTGTCTGGGGTCACCTCACACAGTGTCTGGGGTCACCTCACACTGTCTGGGGTCACCTCACAGTGTCTGGGGTCACCACACAGTGTCTGGGGTCACCACACAGTGTCTGGGGTCACCTCACACAGTGTCTGGGGTCACCACACAGTGTCTGGGGTCACCTCACAGTGTCTGGGGTCACCTCACACACTGTCTGGGGTCACCTCACAGTGTCTGGGGTCACCTCACAGTGTCTAGGGTCACCTCACAGTGTCTAGGGTCACCTCACAGTGTCTGGGGTCACCTCACACAGTGTCTGGGGTCACCACACAGTGTCTGGGGTCACCACACAGTGTCTGGGGTCACCACACAGTGTCTGGGGTCACCACACACAGTGTCTGGGGTCACCTCACACAGTGTCTGGGGTCACCTTACACAGTGTCTGGGGTCACCACACAGTGTCTGGTCACCACACACAGTGTCTGGGGTCACCTCACACAGTGTCTGGGGTCACCTCACACAGTGTCTGGGGTCACCACACAGTGTCTGGGGTCACCTCACACAGTGTCTGGGGTCACCACACAGTGTCTGGGGTCACCTCACACAGTGTCTGGGGTCACCACACAGTGTCTGGGGTCACCACACAGTGTCTGGGGTCACCACACACAGTGTCTGGGGTCACCTCACACAGTGTCTGGGGTCACCTCACACAGTGTCTGGGGTCACCTCACACTGTCTGGGGTCACCTCACGGTGTCTGGGGTCACCACACAGTGTCTGGGGTCACCACACAGTGTCTGGGGTCACCTCACACAGTGTCTGGGGTCACCACACAGTGTCTGGGGTCACCTCACAGTGTCAGGGGTCACCTCACACACTGTCAGGGGTCACCTCACAGTGTCTGGGGTCACCTCACAGTGTCTAGGGTCACCTCACAGTGTCTGGGATCACCTCACAGTGTCTGGGGTCACCTCACACAGTGTCTGGGGTCACCACACAGTGTCTGGGGTCACCACACAGTGTCTGGGGTCACCACACAGTGTCTGGGGTCACCACACACAGTGTCTGGGGTCACCTCACACAGTGTCTGGGGTCACCTTACACAGTGTCTGGGGTCACCACACAGTGTCTGTTTCACCACACACAGTGTCTGGGGTCACCTCACACAGTGTCTAGGGTCACCTCACACAGTGTCTGGGGTCACCACACAGTGTCTGGGGTCACCACACAGTGTCTGGGGTCACCTCACACAGTGTCTGGGGTCACCTCACACAGTGTCTGGGGTCACCACACAGTGTCTGGGGTCACCACACAGTGTCTGGGGTCACCTCACACAGTGTCTGGGGTCACCTCACACAGTGTCTGGGGTCACCACAAAGTGTCTGGGGTCACCTCACACAGTGTCTGGGGTCACCACACAGTGTCTGGGGTCACCTCACACAGTGTCTGGGGTCACCACACAGTGTCTGGGGTCACCACACAGTGTCTGGGGTCACCACACACAGTGTCTGGGGTCACCTCACACAGTGTCTGGGGTCACCTCACAGTGTCTGGGGTCACCTCACAGTGTCTGGGGTCACCTCACACAGTGTCTGGGGTCACCTCACAGTGTCTGGGGTCACCTCACACAGTGTCTGGGGTCACCACACAGTGTCTGGGGTCACCTCACAGTGTCTGGGGTCACCTCACAGTGTCTGGGGTCACCTCACAGTGTCTGGGGTCACCTCACAGTGTCTGGGGTCACCACACAGTGTCTGGGGTCACCTCACAGTGTCTGGGGTCACCTCACACAGTGTCTGGGGTCACCACACAGTGTCTGGGGTCACCACACAGTGTCTGGGGTCACCACACACAGTGTGGGGTCACCTCACACAGTGTCTGGGGTCACCACACAGTGTCTGGGGTCACCTCACACAGTGTCTGGGGTCACCTCACACAGTGTCTGGGGTCACCTCAGACAGTGTCTGGGGTCACCTCACACAGTGTCTGGGGTCACCTCACACAGTGTCTGGGGTCACCTCACAGTGTCTGGGGTCACCTCACACAGTGTCTGGGGTCACCTCACACAGTGTCTGGGGTCACCTCACAGTGTCTGGGGTCACCTCACAGTGTCTGGGGTCACCTCACAGTGTCTGGGGTCACCTCACAGTGTCTGGGGTCACCACACAGTGTCTGGGGTCACCTCACAGTGTCTGGGGTCACCTCACACAGTGTCTGGGGTCACCTCACAGTGTCTGGGGTCACCACACAGTGTCTGGGGTCACCTCACACAGTGTCTGGGGTCACCTCACAGTGTCTGGGGTCACCTCACAGTGTCTGGGGTCACCTCACAGTGTCTGGGGTCACCTCACACAGTGTCTGGGGTCACCTCACAGTGTCTGGGGTCACCTCACACAGTGTATGGGGTCACCACACAGTGTCTGGGGTCACCTCACACAGTGTCTGGGGTCACCACACAGTGTCTGGGGTCACCTCACACAGTGTCTGTGGTCACCTCACAGTGTCTGGGGTCACCTCACACAGTGTCTGGGGTCACCTCATACAGTGTCTGGGGTCACCTCACACAGTGTCTGGGGTCACCACACAGTGTCTGGGGTCACCTCATACAGTGTCTGGGGTCACCTCACAGTGTCTGGGGTCACCTCACACAGTGTATGGGGTCACCTCACAGTGTCTGGGGTCACCTCACACAGTGTCTGGGGTCACCTCACAGTGTCTGGGGTCACCACACAGTGTCTGGGGTCACCTCACACAGTGTCTGGGGTCACCTCACAGTGTCTGGGGTCACCTCACACAGTGTCTGGGGTCACCTCATACAGTGTCTGGGGTCACCTCACACAGTGTCTGGGGTCACCACACAGTGTCTGGGGTCACCTCATACAGTGTCTGGGGTCACCTCACAGTGTCTTGGGTCACCTCACACAGTGTATGGGGTCACCTCACAGTGTCTGGGGTCACCACACAGAGTCTGGGGTCACCTCACACACTGTCTGGGGTCACCTCACACAGTGTCTGGGGTCACCTCACACAGTCTGGGGTCAACTCACACAGTGTCTGGGGTCACCTCACACAGTGTCTGGGGTCACCTCACACAGTGTCTGGGGTCACCTCACACTGTCTGGGGTCACCTCACAGTGTCTGGGGTCACCACACAGTGTCTGGGGTCACCACACAGTGTCTGGGGTCACCTCACACACTGTCTGGGGTCACCACACAGTGTCTGGGGTCACCTCACAGTGTCTGGGGTCACCTCACAGTGTCTGGGGTCACCTCACACAGTGTCTGGGGTCACCACACAGTGTCTTGGGTCACCACACAGTGTCTGGGGTCACCACACAGTGTCTGGGGTCACCACACACAGTGTCTGGGGTCACCTCACACAGTGTCTGGGGTCACCTTACACAGTGTCTGGGGTCACCACACAGTGTCTGTTTCACCACACACAGTGTCTGGGGTCACCTCACACAGTGTCTGGGGTCACCTCACACAGTGTCTGGGGTCACCACACAGTGTCTGGGGTCACCTCACACAGTGTCTGGGGTCACCACACAGTGTCTGGGGTCACCTCACACAGTGTCTGGGGTCACCACACAGTGTCTGGGGTCACCACACAGTGTATGGGGTCACCACACACAGTGTCTGGGGTCACCTCACACAGTGTCTGGGGTCACCTCACACAGTGTGTGGGGACAACACACACTGTCTGGGCTCACCTCACAGTGTCTGGGGTCACCACACAGTGTCTGGGGTCACCACACAGTGTCTGGGGTCACCTCACACAGTGTCTGGGGTCACCACACAGTGTCTGGGGTCACCTCACAGTGTCAGGGGTCACCTCACACACTGTCAGGGGTCACCTCACAGTGTCTGGGGTCACCTCACAGTGTCTAGGGTCACCTCACAGTGTCTGGGATCACCTCACAGTGTCTGGGGTCACCTCACACAGTGTCTGGGGTCACCACACAGTGTCTGGGGTCACCACACAGTGTCTGGGGTCACCACACAGTGTCTGGGGTCACCACACACAGTGTCTGGGGTCACCTCACACAGTGTCTGGGGTCACCTTACACAGTGTCTGGGGTCACCACACAGTGTCTGTTTCACCACACACAGTGTCTGGGGTCACCTCACACAGTGTCTAGGGTCACCTCACACAGTGTCTGGGGTCACCACACAGTGTCTGGGGTCACCACACAGTGTCTGGGGTCACCTCACACAGTGTCTGGGGTCACCTCACACAGTGTCTGGGGTCACCACACAGTGTCTGGGGTCACCACACAGTGTCTGGGGTCACCTCACACAGTGTCTGGGGTCACCTCACACAGTGTCTGGGGTCACCACAAAGTGTCTGGGGTCACCTCACACAGTGTCTGGGGTCACCACACAGTGTCTGGGGTCACCTCACACAGTGTCTGGGGTCACCACACAGTGTCTGGGGTCACCACACAGTGTCTGGGGTCACCACACACAGTGTCTGGGGTCACCTCACACAGTGTCTGGGGTCACCTCACAGTGTCTGGGGTCACCTCACAGTGTCTGGGGTCACCTCACACAGTGTCTGGGGTCACCTCACAGTGTCTGGGGTCACCTCACACAGTGTCTGGGGTCACCACACAGTGTCTGGGGTCACCTCACAGTGTCTGGGGTCACCTCACAGTGTCTGGGGTCACCTCACAGTGTCTGGGGTCACCTCACAGTGTCTGGGGTCACCACACAGTGTCTGGGGTCACCTCACAGTGTCTGGGGGTCACCTCACACAGTGTCTGGGGTCACCACACAGTGTCTGGGGTCACCACACAGTGTCTGGGGTCACCACACACAGTGTGGGGTCACCTCACACAGTGTCTGGGGTCACCACACAGTGTCTGGGGTCACCTCACACAGTGTCTGGGGTCACCTCACACAGTGTCTGGGGTCACCTCAGACAGTGTCTGGGGTCACCTCACACAGTGTCTGGGGGCACCTCAGACAGTGTCTGGGGTCACCTCTCACAGTGTCTGGGGTCACCTCACACAGTGTCTGGGGTCACCTCACACAGTGTCTGGGGTCAGCTCACAGTGTCTGGGGTCACCTCACAGTGTCTGGGGTCACCTCACAGTGTCTGGGGTCACCTCACAGTGTCTGGGGTCACCACACAGTGTCTGGGGTCACCTCACAGTGTCTGGGGTCACCTCACACAGTGTCTGGGGTCACCTCACAGTGTCTGGGGTCACCACACAGTGTCTGGGGTCACCTCACACAGTGTCTGGGGTCACCTCACAGTGTCTGGGGTCACCTCACAGTGTCTGGGGTCACCTCACAGTGTCTGGGGTCACCTCACACAGTGTCTGGGGTCACCTCACAGTGTCTGGGGTCACCTCACACAGTGTATGGGGTCACCACACAGTGTCTGGGGTCACCTCACACAGTGTCTGGGGTCACCACACAGTGTCTGGGGTCACCTCACACAGTGTCTGTGGTCACCTCACAGTGTCTGGGGTCACCTCACACAGTGTCTGGGGTCACCTCATACAGTGTCTGGGGTCACCTCACACAGTGTCTGGGGTCACCACACAGTGTCTGGGGTCACCTCATACAGTGTCTGGGGTCACCTCACAGTGTCTGGGGTCACCTCACACAGTGTATGGGGTCACCTCACAGTGTCTGGGGTCACCTCACACAGTGTCTGGGGTCACCTCACAGTGTCTGGGGTCACCACACAGTGTCTGGGGTCACCTCACACAGTGTCTGGGGTCACCTCACAGTGTCTGGGGTCACCTCACACAGTGTCTGGGGTCACCTCATACAGTGTCTGGGGTCACCTCACACAGTGTCTGGGGTCACCACACAGTGTCTGGGGTCACCTCATACAGTGTCTGGGGTCACCTCACAGTGTCTTGGGTCACCTCACACAGTGTATGGGGTCACCTCACAGTGTCTGGGGTCACCACACAGAGTCTGGGGTCACCTCACACACTGTCTGGGGTCACCTCACACAGTGTCTGGGGTCACCTCACACAGTCTGGGGTCAACTCACACAGTGTCTGGGGTCACCTCACACAGTGTCTGGGGTCACCTCACACAGTGTCTGGGGTCACCTCACACTGTCTGGGGTCACCTCACAGTGTCTGGGGTCACCACACAGTGTCTGGGGTCACCACACAGTGTCTGGGGTCACCTCACACACTGTCTGGGGTCACCACACAGTGTCTGGGGTCACCTCACAGTGTCTGGGTTCACCTCACACACTGTCTGGGGTCACCTCACAGTGTCTGGGGTCACCTCACAGTGTCTAGGGTCACCTCACAGTGTCTGGGGTCACCTCACAGTGTCTGGGGTCACCTCACACAGTGTCTGGGGTCACCACACAGTGTCTGGGGTCACCACACAGTGTCTGGGGTCACCACACAGTGTCTGGGGTCAACACACACAGTGTCTGGGGTCACCTCACACAGTGTCTGTGGTCACCTTACACAGTGTCTGGGGTCACCACACAGTGTCTGTTTCACCACACACAGTGTCTGGGGTCACCTCACACAGTGTCTGGGGTCACCTCACACAGTGTCTGGGGTCACCACACAGTGTCTGGGGTCACCTCACACAGTGTCTGGGGTCACCACACAGTGTCTGGGGTCACCTCACACAGTGTCTGGGGTCACCACACAGTGTCTGGGGTCACCACACAGTGTCTGGGGTCACCACACACAGTGTCTGGGGTCACCTCACACAGTGTCTGGGGTCACCTCACACAGTGTCTGGGGTCACCTCACACTGTCTGGGGTCACCTCACAGTGTCTGGGGTCACCACACAGTGTCTGGGGTCACCACACAGTGTCTGGGGTCACCTCACACAGTGTCTGGGGTCACCACACTGTGTCTGGGGTCACCTCACAGTGTCTGGGGTCACCTCACACACTGTCAGGGGTCACCTCACAGTGTCTGGGTCACCTCACAGTGTCTAGGGTCACCTCACAGTGTCTGGGGTCACCTCACAGTGTCTGGGGTCACCTCACACAGTGTCTGGGGTCACCACACAGTGTCTGGGGTCACCACACAGTGTCTGGGGTCACCACACAGTGTCTGGGGTCACCACACACAGTGTCTGGGGTCACCTCACACAGTGTCTGGGGTCACCTTACACAGTGTCTGGGGTCACCACACAGTGTCTGTTTCACCACACACAGTGTCTGGGGTCACCTCACACAGTGTCTGGGGTCACCTCACACAGTGTCTGGGGTCACCACACAGTGTCTGGGGTCACCTCACACAGTGTCTGGGGTCACCACACAGTGTCTGGGGTCACCTCACACAGTGTCTGGGGTCACCACACAGTGTCTGGGGTCACCACACAGTGTCTGGGGTCACCACACACAGTGTCTGGGGTCACCTCACACAGTGTCTGGGGTCACCTCACAGTGTCTGGGGTCACCTCACAGTGTCTGGGGTCACCTCACACAGTGTCTGGGGTCACCTCACAGTGTCTGGGGTCACCTCACACAGTGTCTGGGGTCACCACACAGTGTCTGGGGTCACCTCACAGTGTCTGGGGTCACCTCACAGTGTCTGGGGTCACCTCACAGTGTCTGGGGTCACCTCACAGTGTCTGGGGTCACCACACAGTGTCTGGGGTCACCTCACAGTGTCTGGGGTCACCTCACACAGTGTCTGGGGTCACCACACAGTGTCTGGGGTCACCACACAGTGTCTGGGGTCACCACACACAGTGTCTGGGGTCACCACACAGTGTCTGGGGTCACCTCACACAGTGTCTGGGGTCACCTCACACAGTGTCTGGGGTCACCTCACACAGTGTCTGGGGTCACCTCACACAGTGTCTGGGGTCACCTCACACAGTGTCTGGGGTCACCTCACAGTGTCTGGGGTCACCTCACAGTGTCTGGGGTCACCTCACAGTGTCTGGGGTCACCTCACAGTGTCTGGGGTCACCTCACAGTGTCTTAGGTCACCTCACACAGTGTCTGGGGTCACCTCACAGTGTCTGGGGTCACCTCACACAGTGTCTGGGGTCACCACACAGTGTCTGGGGTCACCTCACAGTGTCTGGGGTCACCTCACAGTGTCTGGGGTCACCTCACAGTGTCTGGGGTCACCTCACAGTGTCTGGGGTCACCTCACAGTGTCTGGGGTCACCTCACAGTGTCTGGGGTCACCACACAGTGTCTGGGGTCACCTCACAGTGTCTGGGGTCACCTCACACAGTGTCTGGGGTCACCACACAGTGTCTG
>NW_025557362.1:0-10000 GCF_020424385.1 Procambarus clarkii
GTGTTATGATCCCAGGCAGCCGAAAAAAGTCTCCCCTTTGAGAATTATTCTATCAGGCCTGACCTGACTAGAAGCTCTAGTAAATATATAGTTAAAGATACAGATGTAAAATATTGATTGGATTTGATAGACAAATTAAGATAATGGGCAGTGAATAAGAAAATAAGTAAATGACTTGACACAAGATGTGGAGAGTTTGGTGGAGGTGTGAGGCTTGCCTGAGAGGAGCTTGTCACTTGAGTACCAGACATCGTGAAGGGATGTTGCGCTTCGTGTGAGCTCCTGTCAGAGAGGAACCCCTAGGTGATATACCTTCAAGAGAAAGGAAGTGTGCAGACATTCCAGCTGTGGAATCGAGCTGGGAATGTGTGGTCTCAAGTCCTGGACGGTAAGGAGAGTTTGTTAAGCCGCCCAGAGACATTATCGTGGGCCGTGGGAGCACCCTGGTCAGACTCCATTAGAGGGAGAGTGCCCTGCTGAGATCTTTTTGTGGTAAGCATAATTTTAACCAGTTTAAAGTGATTGCCTATAGCTGATCGTGTGCCCAGCGATCATAGCGAATGTTTATTGATACGTTAGACATGTTTTGGTAAGGCAGGAAGCCTAAACAAGAGGACAGAGATGAGAA
Source organism: Procambarus clarkii (assembly GCF_020424385.1). Classification (NCBI taxonomy): domain Eukaryota; kingdom Metazoa; phylum Arthropoda; class Malacostraca; order Decapoda; family Cambaridae; genus Procambarus; species Procambarus clarkii. The sequence goes on from NW_025557362.1 coordinate 629, forward strand.
AGACAGCTGGAGAGACGAACAGAACAGCGTATCCTCTCCCGTCGACCGCCTGGAGCCAACTGACTGGCGGTGGAGGACCGCTCCCAGAATGAGGAGCCGCTCGCTGGGCAAGGCGGAGCATGGACCAGCCCAAACAGGGGAGTCCACTCTCACAGTATGTAGAAGGTTGCAGGTTTGTCTGGGGATGAAGTTGCTGAGAACTTCGAAACCAGCAAAGAGGGAGTAGTTGATGAGACTCCAGGGTTGTGGAAGGTACTGAGCTCTGTGGAAGAGCAGTCTCTGTAGCGAGGAGTTGGACCTCAAGCTAGGAGAGGAGAAGCAGTGGAGCAGAGTGTACATGCTTTTGTGATACCAGTGGTGAAGCACCATTGTTGATCAAGGAAGACTTCATGATGTAGCAGCCAGGAGCGCTGTGGAGGACCCTGGTAGAAGTGGTGAAGCACCACTGTTGCTCTAAGTGCAGCAGCCTGGAGGAGCTGAGGAGGATCCTGGTAGATAAACCTGGAAGAGCCTGAAGATATCAGGGTAGTGAGCTTCCAGATGTGGAAGGGAAGTTCTGGTTGATTACTTGTAGGGAGTTGGTAGTGTGTTTAGTTGTCATTATACGTACAAGATGCAGTGAAAGGTGAGTGAATGTTTGCCATTTTTGTGCCAAGGAGTACTTATACTGAAGTATAGAGTTACAGTCGTAGGCTGGATTACCTGCAGAGAAATATATATATGTGTTCTAGGAGTGATAGCGTGATCGATTGATCATTGTTGTATATCAAGGAACATTTATACAAATATTTATGTTATTGCATTCATACGCTGGTTTTCCTTGCACATGTTTATAGATATATATTCTCTTGCTGATAGTGCAACATTGTCTTATGAGACTTGACCTACTTGGTGAGGTTGGGGGCATAGGTGGTGAGACAGAAATTAGGCTACCATTTGATAAGCAGATGATAGAGTCCTGATGGTATTGGAGTGCAACCTGACTACAATAGTATAGAGTGTAGGATTCATTATTATTATTATTCGTGTGTATGTATTGTACATGTGCCTTGTCCAGTAAATGTATTCAAATTTTCGGTGGTGTTTGCCCTTGTCCTAGTGAGGCTTCCCAGAAAGTAGGAAAGAGAGAGAGAGAGAGAAAGAACCAAGAACCATAGCTGTGGACCGGGTAGTATGGAGTAAATATCAAAGAAAAGGGGATTGAGGAGATCATACCACATAAGGAGAGAGTGGGGAGTCACAGCTGCTCGAGTGGGTGTATGCACGTGAGAACGAGGCTAGTGTTGGAGCCGCATCCCCTAAAAATGGAACGCTGAGCCCCTCTCTAAGTGTCAGAAGCGCCCAAGGTGATCTCCTGGTAAAAATAAGCACTCTGTGGAATTTTGGGTTGGTTGTCCGAAAGGAAGGACGATCAACGACACCAACAACAACATCATAATAAATTGGGGGCCTGTCCGGGATAGTGAACTGACACACCCACACCCTGTCCGAGATTGGATTGGTACACCCTTTGTGGAAATAGATAAACTGTGTGACCGCAGGTGTAGATTCTCTCTCTCGGGAAGACTCACAGGACAAGATGGATAAGGTGCAAGTGTTTGTGGAGTCAGGCAAGCCTGAGGACTTGGAAGGTTGCACCAGGGAACAGTTAAAACAAATAGCGGAAAAATGTGGCATCAGGGTGAAGGCATCTAAAGTAGCTGGGATGAAGGATGAGATCCTGAGGCAGTTGAGAGCCAAGAGTGAAGCGGCAGAACAAGGAGCCCAGAAAGGAGCTGAAAGTGGAAAGGAGGATGATGGGCAGGATGAAGTGAGATCCCAGGGATCGAGTAGGAGCAGTAAGAGTAGCCGCAGTAGCAGGAACAGGAGTTTGGAAAGGTTCCAGTTAGAGCTCCAGATGCAGCAACAACGAGAGGACACAGAAAGACAGTTCCAACTGGAGAAATTGAAATTAGAACTTCAGATGAAAAATGAAGCAGAGAAGGAAAAAGAGAAAACCAAAGTAAGAGAACTGGAGGTAGAAAAAGAGAAAAAGACTGGAGAGAAAGAAAAAGAGAAAAAGACTAGAGGTGGAGAGAATTGGAGTTAGAACAGGAGAAAGAAAAAGCCCAGGTCTTAAGGGAAAAAGAGAGGACCAAACAAATGCAGACAGAAGCAAATAGAACCTTGGCTGAGCAAAGGTTTGATATGGGTTACCAGAGAGCACCATCCAGGTATCACACCCACCAGATAATAGGGTTAGGGAAAAGGACATTCACCCTATTTGTACCCGAAGAGGCAGAAAGCTTCTTCGAGCATTTTGAAAAGGTAGCCAACATGAAGGAGTGGCCACAGGTAGACTGGGCTCAAATGGTGCAATTAAGATTGACCGACGCAGCCAGGGAGACATACACACAACTGACACTGGAGGAATGCCAGGATTATGCAACAGTGAAGAGCAGCATACTGCGTTCATTTCAGCTAACCCCAAAAGCTTATAGGAAGCGCTTCAGAGAGATGGTGAAGGTTGGAGCATGTACGTTTGCTGAGACAGCAAGGGATCTGGAAAGGCGATTCCAGAAGTGAATTGAGGCTGCCGGAGTTGGAGCCTATGCTGACCTAAAGCAATTGATGGTCATGGAAAAGTTCTTAGAAATGATGCACCCCGAGACAAAGTTCAAGATCCAAGAAGCGGGGGTAAAGGAGGTGAAAGATGCCGCAGATAGGGCGGATATGATCACTGAAGCATACAAGAGCTTAAGGGAGAACAGAGTGAAGAATGAGGTGAGACGCAGCAATAGCAGACCCGGTGGAGTCTGGGGAGGAAAAGGTTTTGGGGGACAGACGAGCAGACCTGCTAATTTTAAGCCCCAGGAAGGAAAGTTGCTGAGTCTGCCTGCTGGAGGTAAGCAGGAAAATAAAAATGTGCAGAGGAGACAAGAGTCCAGTGATGCTCCACAGAGTACGAGTAGTACGCCTGGCCTGAGGAACTCCAATACGAGTGGGCAGAGTCAGGGCCACTCGGGGGCGTATAGGAGAAATTTATCCCAAGTGAGGTGCTACAAATGCAACAGATCGGGTCACATGATGCGAGATTGTCGGCAGGGCAAGAGAGTCGTGACCCTGACCACGTGTGATCCCCGGAAGAAGTACGTTGATGTACAACAAGACAAACCACAGAAGGTAGATTTGATGAACGAGCGGTATAGGCCGTTCATCAGTAAAGGTTGGGTCGGCATAGAGGGTCAACCCGAGGTGGAGGTTAGTATCCTCAGGGATACTGGAGCCAATCAGAGTTTGATTCTGAGAGGCCTAATCGGAAACGATCGACTGTTAGCTGGCAGTAGGAGGATAAAGGTTCATGGGTTGTTGTCTAAGAGTGACATGCCCGTGTGTGCTGTCCAGTTGAAGTCAGATTATTTGTCGGCGGAGGTCATGTTGGGAGTGTGCCCCAACATACCTGTACCAGGAGTCCAAGTGATCCTGGGGAATGACTTGTGTGGGTCCAAGGTGTTGCCAGAGCTGATAGTAAAAGCTGTGCCAGAGGAGTACTAGAAGGACCGCAGTACGAGTGGAACACCGGACAAGGTAGATCTAGCCAGCATCCTCGAAGATGAGGCAGAGGACAGTCAAGTCATTGTATACCCGGCCTGTGTAGTGACAGAGTCGGAAGTAGCCGCCGAGGATGACACTGAAGATGATGTGGTAGTGTCGACTCCACCAGGGGAGGAGGTCAACGTGGACATGTCTGGGCTGTTCGGTGAAGGTCCAGCTCAGAAGAATGAGGATTCGAGGAGACAGGAAGTGAAGATGACCCTACCTGAAAGGTTCAGCGTGAACCGAGCGGACCTGATTAGGGCACAGAAAGAGGAGTTTATAGATCTAATCAGGGAGGCAAAAGGGGGAAACTCATGTCCGGAGTCCCCCGTGTATTACTACTTAGACAATGACGTACTAATGAGGAAGTGGCGACCGGACAAAGCCGGCGCAGATAAGGTATGGTTAGAGAAGCACCAAGTGTTAGTGCCGAAGGAGTTTAGGGCGGCAGTGCTAGAACTAGCCCACTCCGTAGATATGGCAGGACACTTAGGGGTGAAGAAGACCTTAAATAAGGTGCAGGAGCACTTCTACTGGCCGAACGTGTGGAAGGATGTAAAGAGGTATTGTAGGACATGTTTGGCATGCCAACGTGCAGGTAAGCCGGCTCCGGCTATACCGAAGGCACCTTTAATGCCCATACCGGCGTTTGGTAAGCCTTTTGAGAGGGACTTGATAGATTGTGTAGGTCCGTTGCCAAGGACCAGAAAAGGCCACGAGTATTTACTAACCATAATGTGCACAGCCACCCGTTTCCCCGAAGCGATCCCCCTGAGAAGAGTGACGTCAAGAGCCGTTCTGGATAGACTACAGAACTACATTGCGTGGGTAGGCATGCCCAAGGTTATCCAGACGGACCAGGGGAGCGTCTTCCAGTCGAAGTTGTTTAGGGAAACTGTAAAACGATGGAGGATAGAGCAAGTGCACTCGTCATCATATCACCCTCAGTCGCAAGGAGTGTTAGAGCGTTTCATGGAACGCTGAAGAGTTTGTTGTGAATATACTGCGCTGAGGAAGGGAGTAAGTGGGACGAGGCATTACCATCCGTGTTGTTCGCCAGCAGGGATGCGGTAGTAGAATCGCTCGGATTCACACCATTCCAGCTGGTGTGCGGACACTCAGTGAGGAGCCCAGTGGGTGTGCTGAAGGAGCAGCTCACTGAGGATTGGCAGAAGGTGGATGTCGGACATTATGTAAAAACTTTTAGAGAGCTACTCTCTAGGGCCAGAGATTTGGCCAAGGAAAATTTGAGAAGGTCCCAGGTAGAGATGGTGAGATATCACGACAGGAAGGCGAGGGACAGGAGATTTCAGGAAGGAGATCAGGTTTAGTCCTCCTACCGGTGAAAGGAAGTATATACGAGTTGAGATTTTGTGGACCATATACCATCCAGAAGGCACTAGGGGATGTGAATTATGTAATACATAGGCCAGATCGTCCGAGGAAGTCACAGGTTTGCCACGTGAACATGATAAAGAAGTACTATGATAGAGATAAGCCTTTAGGCGAAGAAGAACAGATGGAAACCCCGTCGCAGACGACTGTGCTTTGTGTGGGAGACGGCAAAGGAATAGAGGAGGAGAACTGTAAGTTAGAGAGGGCCGATGGTGCGAAGATATCGAATACGGAAAGCCTTGCCAAGATAGGTGAGCGTCTGGGTCATTTGGAGGATGACCAACGCCAGGAACTAGTGGAGATCCTCCGGAGGAATAAGTCGTTATTCACGGACGTGCCCAGAAGACACCGCGGAACGGTGCACGAAGTAAATGTAGGGAGTGCTGAGCCCATCAAGCAGCACCCTTACAGAGTTAACCCAGAGAAAGCAGCGGCGATGAGGGCAGAGGTAAAGTATCTGCTAGATAACGACTTGGCAGAGGTTAGCGACAGTGACTGGAGTTCGCCGTGCCTCCTCGTGAAGAAGAGTGATGGCACGTACCGGTTCTGCACTGATTACAGGAAAGTGAATGCAGTCACAGTCGCTGACTCGTTCCTGATACCACGCATAGATGACTGCATAGATCGGATTGGGAGTGCGCGGTATGTCTCGAAAATAGACCTGCTGAAGGGATACTACCAGATTCCCCTGTCCGAGGAAGCCAGGAGAATCTCAGCGTTCACGACACCCTATGGTTTGTACCAATATAAAGTGGTGCCGTTCGGAATGAAGAATAGTGGTAGCTGTTTCCAACGGGTAATGAATCAGGTATTACAAGGCGCGACCGGATGTGCAGTGTACATCGATGATATCGTAGTGTTCGCTGATTCCTGAAAGGATCACATGGATCAACTTTTAGATTTGTTCGATCGATTGGAGAGGGTCAACATGATGGTCAGCTTAGCAAAAAGCGAGTTAGGGAGAGCCCGCCTGGAGTACCTTGGATATATAGTAGGGCAAGGCGAGGTTGGTCCGGTAAGAACAAAGGTAGAGACTATCGACAACTTCCCGGTGCCCAGGAGTAAGAAAGAGTTGTTGAGATACCTAGGTATGATTGGATATTACCGTAAGTTCTGCGAAAATTTCTCTACCGTAGCCGCTCCTATGATGAGTTTGCTATTAAAGAGCAAGAAGTGGGAATGGAATGGAACAGCGCAAGAAGCATTTGAAAAGACCAAAAGACTGTTGACCGAGGCGCCTGTACTAGTGTCGCCAAACTTTGAAGCGCTGTTTACGCTATTTGTAGATGCCAGTGATATAGGGGCTGGAGCTGTATTGATGCAGCAGAGTGATGGAATTTATCGCCCCGTGTCCTTCTTCTCGAAGAAGTTCGTTAAGCACCAGAGGTCGTACAGTACGGTCGAGAAAGAGACTTTGGCCCTGGTGATGGCATTGAAACATTTTGAAGTGTATGTGAGTGGGGGAGGACACCCAGTGATGGTGTATACAGACCATAATCCCCTAGTTTTCCTGAGAAAAATGAAGCATGCAAACCAGAGGTTAACCAGGTGGTTTTTATTGCTCCAAGAGTATGACCTGGTGATAAAGCACATAAGAGGCAGAGACAATGTAGTGGCTGATGCGTTATCCCAAACCTAGCCACTGGAATAATTTTAAAAAACAAAGGGGAGCGAGTGTTATGATCCCAGGTAGCTGAGAAACGAGTCTTCCCTTTGAGAATTATTCTATCAGGCCTGACCTGACTAGAAGGTTAAAGAAATACAGACATGAAGATACATATGTGAAATAATTGGGAAAATTTGAGAAATAGTTTAAGAGTATGGTCAGTGATCAAGAATATAAGTAAATAACTTAACATAAGATGTGGAGAGGTTGCTAGAAGTGTGAGGCTCGATTCTGGAGGGCTTTGATCCCCACTTGAGCTCCAGACATCGTGAGGGGAAGCCGCGCTCCGCGTGAGCTCCTGTTAGAGAGGAACTCCTAGTTGATATACCTTCAAGAGGAAGGAAGTGTGCAGACGTTTCAGCTGTGAAATCGAGCTGGGAACGTGTGGTTTCAAGTCCTGGACGGCAAGGAGAGTTTGTAAAGCCACCCAAAAACATGTTCAAGGGCAGCAGTGTGTGCGCCCTGGTCGGGCGTCATCGAAGAGCGCCCTGCAGGAGACCTTATTGTGGTAAGCGCAATTTTAACTAGTTTAAAGTGATTGCCTATAGTTGATCGTGTGCCCAGCGATCGTAGCAAGTGTCTGTTGATATGTTAGGCATGTTTTGATAAGGCAGAAGGCCTAAATAAGAGAGTAAAGATGGAGGAACGTCCTGGAGGGCGGAGCGCCATCCATCCACTCCGATGCTGGAGGGCAACTGAGGGCCGGCCGCCAGCTCCCTTGCTCGAGGCCGCCTGGCCAGGCGGAGGACGGACCAGCCCAAACGGGGGAGTCCACACTCACAGTATGTAGAAAGCAGAGAGATGTTTGGTACAAACATTATTGTGTGGTTTTTTTTGTTTGTGTTTATATTTTAAACATTTTTATTGGCATGTGGATGGGTTGCAGGTTTGTCTGGGGAAGGAGTTGCTGAGAACTTCGAAGCCAGCAGAGAGGGAGTAGTTGAAGAGACTCCAAGGTTGTAGAAGGTACTGAGCTCTGTGGAAGAGCAGCCATACAGTGAGTAGCAGTACCTCAAGCTGTGGGAAGAGGAGCAGTGGAATGAAGTTTCGCAAGTTTCTGTGATACCAGTGGAGAAGCACCATTGTTGCTCAAGGAAGACTTCATGGTGTAACAGCCAGGAGAGCTGTGGAGGATCCTGGTAGATAATTCTAGGAAGAACCTGAAGATGTCAGGGTAGTGAACTTCCAGATGTGGAAGGGAAGTTCTTATTGACTACTTGAAGGGAGTTGGTAGAGTTTTTGGTTATCATTAGCGTGACAACCTAACACTCTACCATTTTTTTTTACCATTTTTGTGCCATGGAGTACTTATACTGAAGTATAGAGTTACAACCGTAGGCTGGATTACCTGCAGAGACATACATATGTGTTCTAGGACTGATAGGGTGATTGATTGATCATTGTTGTTTATCAAGGAATGTTATGCTGATTTTTATGTTATTGCAGTCATAGGCATTTCTATTTATATATATATATATATATATATATAGCGCCATATATATATATATATATATATATATATATGAGGCTGATATATGCAACATTGTCTTATAAGACTTGACCTACTTGGTGAGGTTGGGGGTATTAGGTGGTGAAACAGAAATTAGGATACCACTTGATAAGCAGATGATAGAGTCCTGATGGTATTGGAGTGCAACCTGACTACAATAGTATAGAGTGTAGGATTCATATTATTATACGTGTATATGTATTGTGTATGTGCCTTGTCCAGTAAATGTATTCAAATTTGCTGGTGTTTGCCCTTGTCCTGGTGAGGCTTCCCAGAAAGTAAGAAAGAGAGAGAGAGAGAGAGAAAGAACCAAGAACCATAGCTGTGGACAGAGTATTGCGGAGTAATATAAGAGAAAAGGGGATTGAGGAGATCATATCACATAAGGAGAGAGTGGGGAGTCACGGCGGCTCGAGTGGGTGTGTGCACGTGACAACGAGGCTAGTATTCGAGCCGCATCCCCTAAATTTGTGACGCTGAGCCCCTGCCCAAGTGCCAGAAGCGCCCAGGGTGATCTCCTGGAAATAATAAGCACTCTACGGAATTTTGGGTTGGTTGTCCGAAAGGAAGGACGACCACCAACAACAACAACAGCCTCTGGCTTCCAAACACCTGTCCGACACGGTGTTGAAAGATTGCGCTCAGTCGTTGATATTCAGGCCTTATTGTTTGAAGAACATTAGGGGTCATAATATTGAAGTTAGGCGCAATAAGGACTTAACACAACGGTCGGATGCAAGTGATACAGCACCTATGAGCATGATACAGCGAGCGTATCCAGTTGTAGCTCTGAGCCCCACACTTGCCATCTCCAATTTATATACATGATACATAGATGAATCGTTTTCTGCGTTCAGTGATGATGCATCTGATACAAGTAGCATAGATGAACAGTGTTAGCGGCTTCCATAGTGGTGTTTTCCATAGCTATTTTCAAGAATACTTGAATCTCTTCCTGACTGACGGACACTCTTTGAGGCTAACTGAATCTCTTCCTGTGTGGGACCTTACAAAGCGATCTTTTCAAGACTACCTTACAAACTGAGCGTTTCCTATAATCGTTTCAATACTACTTTATGCTTTACAAGCTTGGCTACATACCACCTACAAGTACTAAAGTCAAAGGTGCACGCGAGTGCATTATTTGCAAGCACACAGAACGATGAAACAGAAGGCAAAAATCTATTTGTTGCTGGTGCAACGAGAGCAAAGTCGTGCTGTGTAC
>NW_025557362.1:15000-19765 GCF_020424385.1 Procambarus clarkii
CATGGTGTGGCCCCTATTATTGTCCACTGGTGTGGTTCTGTTGTAGTTCCAAGTGTTGTATCCTGATGTGGTGTAATGCTTTGATGTTTTTGTTTGGTGCTCTAGTGTGGTACCCTGGAGTGGTGTCCGGGTGTGGAGCCATGGTGTAGCCCTGGTGTGGTGCACTGGAGTGATGTCCTGTGAAGTGCCTTTGTGTGGTACCCTTGTGTGATGCCCTGGTGTTGTATCCTTGTGTGAGATGGCCTGGAGAAGTCTCCTGGTGTGACGTCCTGGTATGGTACCGTGGTGTGGTGCTCTGGTGTGTGGATCGTCATCTCGGGGCTGTAACGTCGAATGCCTCAATGTCCTCCATCCGGATCCAGACATTATGCTGAGTTGACGTTGGGTTAGTAATGTAGTTCTGGTGTATCAAGGTCATAGCCTACATCTCTGGGTCCTTCATCAGTAATTGCAAGATTCTAGCTGCCGGCGCCATTGCTAGCTGGCCGCATACGGTTTTGTTCCCTGGAAAACTTAAGATTCTGAGCTCCTACCAGCTCGAATCATCGCATTTTTGTGAGGAAGAACACATCACTACTCCAAGACCCAGAGAATATCTTGTTTGGAAGGAAACAATATCGATTTCGTTTACAATTGATGGACAAACAACGTAGTTGATTATCTGCTATCCAGCTGACGGGTATTCTGCGCATCCCAGTACACAGGCGACAGAAACTGCCGTTAGAATGAGATTACTTAGGTCACTTAGAGTCCTACCCTGAAGGGCGAGAGGATAACCTGCAGGAATCGCCACAAGGGGGCACCTTAGAAGATGTACTGAGCCTTACAGGGAAAGGTAGACCAAACTGCTCAATTAGGTGTTAGATATCCCTTATTCAACCAGGAGAAATCATTTTACGACCTCCGTTAGAGGGGGAATGAATTTCTCCAGGCCTAGGAGTGCCTCGGCCATTAGGTAGGGGTAGTAAATCGGGCCTCACTTCGTGAAGACGTCATGGGGAAGTCAAAGAGAAAGAACCAATGGAGGCACCTTTCAGACGAGGAGGGACAATGGACCGAGGTGCAGCAGGCATCGAAGAAAACTGCTATCGAGGCTTCACCACGTGCTTCTACCAGCAAGACACCAGATATAATGGACCTAGAGAGGACACTATCAGTCACACACCAACTAGTGTCAGACTAAGTACCTCTTTCCACAACCCAGCTACAGGACAACAGTATGAGACAGGAGAGGACACCACTAATCTCACACCAGACTGGCCAAAAATCTGCACATCTTCCAAAATTCAAGATAATGCAGACAAATGACTTTCCTACAGTATATGGAGTAGCAACGGCAATGAAAAAGAAGCAACCACAGCTCAACCTTTCCATCACAGTCAACCTATAAGGAGGAATTATTATGACATCACGAAACCAATAGACTTCACATTACTTAGAAAAAGTATCAGTCCTGCAAGGGAAACTTGTATGCTTGGAAAAGCTGGACCCTTCAGAAAGGCGCACAAGAGTCGTGCTGTTGGGATACCCAATCGACTTTCCACTAGATCCATTACTAGAACACAAGCAAATCTTGAATGCGGAACGATGCCGCACTCAAGTAGACAAAGAAGCGACATGTCAGGTTCTAGTGACAGTCATAGGACATGTGCCAGAAACATTCAATCCTGGAATTTGGGGAATATACCAACAGAGATCATACGTCCCGGAACCCATGAGGTGCTTCAGATGTCAGAAATACGGCCACCATCAATCACGCTGCACCGGACAGGAGAGTTGCAGTGTGTGCAGCCTGAAGCATCCAACTGAAAGACTGTATAGCCAATCACAAGGCAAACCAGACCACAACAGACAAATGTCCAAATTGTGGAGGCACACATCATGCCTGGAGCACAACCTGCTCTGCACGGAAAGAAAAGGTGCAGACAGCCAAGATAAACAGCAGGATAAACACACAGACCAGCACCACATACCCCAACACCAACGTCTGGAACACTCGTGCCCAGCCACAACACACACCCACTCTCACAGAACAAAATTTCCCGAATCTATCAATTCCAAATCAGAACATACAACAAAAAATTCTGCACGAATACAACAAAAGCAAAAAGCAATTACGTTCGGAATCAGCACAACAAAATTTAGTTTTATCGAGGTCCAGCTGAAAAACATCGTGAAGATCGTGGCAGAGACCATTATCAATTGCCTACAGATGACGCAGGACGCCTCACAAAAACACTCAAGAAATCAGTTGAGAAATAATGGACAAGATCGTGCAGCAGACCACAGTTACACAAGAAATAGACAGTCTGAGACAAGATGAAGCACAAGAGAATAATCAAAGTGACATGGACATACAGACTACCAACAACAGTCGGGTAGTCAAGACACCAGACCATCAACTTTCACAAAAACAACTGCAAGAAGCAGTGACCACTCAAGATCACAGAATCTTACAACACAAGAGAAAGACATCAACAGTCAATGCAGTCTGATATGCAACAACACCAACAAAGAAGTATTAAACAGCATTGATGCACAGGTTCCAACAACACAAGAGGCGGGCATGAACAATCAATGCAGCCCGATATGCAGCATCATAGAAACGAAATACTGGATGGCGGAGATGCACAGATTCCGACAAGACAAGAAACGGCCACGAGCAATCACTGCTGCCCAATGTGCAGCAATACCAACAGCAAGTGATTGGACAACAGGGCTGAACAGATTCCAACAATGCAGGGAATGACCATAAGCAATCAGTGCAGTCCGATTTGCAGCGACACGACTTGAGGTGGAGAATATAGACGTCGATTCTGATGAGGAGTTCTACTAGAACAGGCAACACCAACCGAAACCATCGTCTGGATATTACGAATACTGCAGTGGAACAAACAAGGTCTTGGAAAGAAACCACACCCTTCAGGAAGCTGCAATCGGTACAAAAGCAGTTAAATTCGTTTTGGAAGAAATTCTTTTCTCGGACACGATATCCTTCAGATTAGCTGGATATCAGCACTATATTATACCGTATGAACAGGGAAGACAAAGAGGGTTAATGACTCGAGTCAGAAACACCATACACAGCAAACAAATAGACCCAGTTTCATGTGGGGATAAATTAAAGGTATTAGCAGGAACAGTGAATATGGCTAATATTTAGCTCCTCATATACGTCGTCTCCAAGCGCCATACATGTAAACTAGAGGCAGAGGCAGTGCTTGCCTTGGCCACGCAGGAAAATGTAATTATTGCTGGGGATTTTAATGCTCATCATCAAGAGGTAGGTGCAACTGGGCCAGCCAATGCAGATTGGCACCATTTAGCTGCAGCTCTGCGAGAAGTACCTGAAATTACACTTCTTACCACTGGGGAACCTACTCACATTCAAGGGGGTTCCCTTGATCTTACATTAATCTTAACAGCACTCAAGCATCAGGCGAAGTGGTGAGGTAGACCCGGTGATCGCCAATGACCACTATGCTACTGTCACAACACTAAACATAGAATGACCTCCTACACCACCTACACAACCTAGGTGGAGTTTAAAAAAGGCCAAATGGAATATATACCAAGGGAAACTTGAAAAATGGTTTGCAACAATCACACCACCTGAGGATTTGGACATAGACGAGACCAATCTGCAGGAAGCCATTGCAGCTGCTGCAAACAAAGCTATTCCAATCATTATCCTAGGAAACACATAACAAAAGAACTATTGGTTCCATAGTAATGTAGTTATAGAACACACAGAGTCAACATTTAAAAAGAAACCCCACATCAGAAGGAAGAACTCTACTAAGAGCGGTGATATCTGAAGCAAGACGAGTTTCTAGAGAAGTAAAGGAGGCAAGATGGTTTGAGTGGTGTCAAACTTTAAATGAACTTAGTAGTCTTGACAAGATAATGGGGTCAGATTAAAAACCATATCAGGTCGACCAGCCCGATCACAGGCATGTATTCAACCATTGCAGGAGACTGAGAGACGTGCTCTCCAATTTGCAGAAAGAGCAGCTTCATATCAGCTTCCTGCAATGGTCAGAAGGCAGGAAGAATAATTAAAAGAAAGGTTGACAGCTATCCACGAGAACATAGCTACAAATGTCGAATGTGACTGTTCCTTCACCAAACAAGAACTAATCAGACCCAAAAACCTTGGTAAGGACACTGCACCAGGTGTTGATAACATTACATACTCAATGATCATGCAGGTCCTGCTGGAGAACAAGGGATATTGAACGTTATCAGTGCATCTTGGCAGCAAGGCAAAGTACCGACCTCTTCGAAGAAAGCGGACATCATTCCGATTCCTAAGCCGAAAGAACCTGGCAATTACAGACCCATTTCATTAACATTATGCATTAGTAAAACTGCAGAACAGATGGTCTTAAATAGGCTCCTGTGGAAGACTGGAGACCTACATAAACACATACTTGAATTCACTAGAAGAGTAGGTACTTCCAACTGCATAGCAACATTACTAGGAACAGTTAACTCAGGTCCAGCTATATTGATCTTCCTTGATCTAGAATAAGCATTCGAACTTGCAAGCCTGTAAGCAATTTTCACACTTTAGTTAAAAAAAGGTGAAAAGGGAAATATGCTAGCATAGATTCAAGATTACCTAAGTCACAAGAATGCCAGAGTAAAGTTGGAAAGACAAGTGTCGGACTACCACTTGCATGAGAATGGTACTCCACAAGGAGGAATCCTCAGTCCTAGTCTTTTTAATATCCTTATGGAAAACTTCGCTACCATGACATTG
>NW_025557363.1:0-15000 GCF_020424385.1 Procambarus clarkii
TGAAACTCCTAGTGTATAGTGAAGCTCCCAGTGTATAGTGAAGCTCCCAGTGTATAGTGAAGCTCCCAGTGTATAGTGAAGCTCCTGGTGTATAGTGAAGCTCCTAGTGTATAGTGAAGCTCCCAGTGTATAGTGAAGCTCCTGGTGTATAGTGAAGCTCCCAGTGTATAGTGAAGCTCCCAGTGTATAGTGAAGCTCCCAGTGTATAGTGAAGCCCCTAGTGTATAATGAAGCCCCTAGTGTATAATGAAGTCCCTAGTGTATAATGAAGCCCCCTAGTGTATAATGAAGCCCCTAGTGTATAATGAAGCCTCTAGTGTATAATGAAGCCCCTTGTGTATAATGAAGCCCCTAGTGTATAATGAAGCCCGTAGTGTATAATGAAGCCCCCTAGTGTATAATGAAGCCCCTATTGTATAATGAAGCCCCCTAGTGTATAATGAAGCCCCTAGTGTATAATGAAGCCCCTAGTGTATAATGAAGCCCCCTAGTGTATAATGAAGCCCCTAGTGTATAATGAATCCCCCTAGTGTATAATGAAGCCCCTAGTGTATAATGAAGCCCCCTAGTGTATAATGAAGCCCCTAGTGTATAATGAAGCCCCTAGTGTATAATGAAGCCCCTAGTGTATAATGAAGCCCCTAGTGTATAATGAAGCCCCCTAGTGTATAATGAAGCCCCCTAGTGTATAATGAAGCCCCTAGTGTATAATGAAGCCCCTAGTGTATAATGAAGCCCCCTAGTGTATAATGAAGCACCTAGTGTATAATGAAGCCCCTAGTGTATAATGAAGCCCCTAGTGTATAGTGAAGCCCCTAGTGTATAATGAAGCCCCTAGTGTATAATGAAGCCCCTAGTGTATAATGAAGCCCCTAGTGTATAATGAAGCCCCTAGTGTATAATGAAGCACCTAGTGTATAATGAAGCCCCTAGTGTATAATGAAGCCCCTAGTGTATAGTGAAGCCCCTAGTGTATAATGAAGCACCTAGTGTATAATGAAGCCCCTAGTGTATAATACAATGACTACAGGTAAAGAGGGAATATTTCACACTCGTTAAGACTTAATTAGTCATTAGTAATTTTAATGTCATAGAGATAGAAACTTGTGATAAATTTGCATTGTTAAGTGATGGCTTTTACATCATGACTGACCCTCGTCACGTGTTTGTAGGGTGTTTGTAGGGTGTTTAGAGGGTGTTTAAACACAGGCTACAGTCAAGGATTGGTGCCCAGTCAATCCTCCCCGGTCAGGATACGAACCCAGGGTAAAGGGCTCGGAAAGGCCAGGCGAGTGTGCTACCACTCCGCCACTGGGACTGGTAATTGTTATTGCTAATTGACCTTAGTGATCTCGAACTTGGACTCGACTTACAGCGGATACAATCATAAGGAAATTATATTAAAGCCGCAATTATAACGGTTCTTGTCTGAACCCCGTGTAAGGTGAGGGTGAGAGAGAGAGAGAGAGAGAGAGAGAGAGAGAGAGAGAGAGAGAGAGAGAGAGAGAGAGAGAGAGAGACGAGAGAGAGGAGAGAGGAAGAGAGAGAGAGAGAGACAGAGAGAGAGACAGATAGACAGACAGAGAGAGAGACACACCCCCCCACCCCCAAACAGTAATCTAAGACCTACTAACCTCCGTATAGAAACCCTTCAGTCTAGTGAGAAGAGGATAGTCTTTGCGGCTGTCGAAGGCACTCGGCTGTCCCCCAGGGGTCAGCAGAGGCACATTCCAGGCACCAGAGAACCTGGCCACAGGTGCCAATACGTAGTCGTCCACTGGGCCCAGGAAAACATCTGCCAACACCAGAAAAACAACTGTTAACATCGTTAAACAAACCTTAACACTAAATAATCATCTCTCAACACCAAAAAAACATCTGTGAACACTATAAAAACATCTGTCAACCCTCAAAAAACATCTGTCAACCACCAAAAAACATCTGTCAACCACAAAAAACATCTGTCAACAACCAAAAAACATTTGTCAACCCCCAAACAACATCTGTCAACCCCCAAAATAACATCTGTCAACCCCCAAAAAACATCTGTCAACCCCCAAAAAACATCTGTCAACCACCAAAAAACATCTGTCAACCCCCAAAAAACACCTGTCAACCACCAAAAAACATCTGTCAACCCCCAAACAACAACTGTCAACCCCCCCAAAAAAACATCTGTTAACTCCCTAAAAAACATCTCTCAACCCCAAAAAACATCTGTCAACCCCAAAACATCTGTCAACCCTCTAAAAAACATCTGTCAACCCCAAAAAACATCTGTCAACTCCCCAAAAAAACTCTATCAACCCCAAAAAACATCTGTCAACCCCCAAAACATCTGTCAACCCCCAAATAACATCTGTCAACCCTAAAAACATCTGTGAATCCCCCAAAACATCTGTCAACCCCCCAAAAAAACATCTGTCAACCCCCCCAAAAAACATCTGTCAATCGCCAAAAAACATCTGTCAACCTCAAAAACATCTGTCAACCCCCAAAACATCTGTCAACCCCAAAAAACATCTGGCAACCGCCAAAAAAAACATCTGTCAACCCCAAAAAATATCTGTCAACCCCCAAAAACATCTGTCAACCCCCAAAAACATCTGTTCAACCCCCAAAAACATCTGTCAACCGCCAAAAACATCTGTCAACCCCCAAAAAACATCTGTTAACCCCCCAAAACATCTGCCAACCCCCAAAAAAAATCTGTCAACCCCCAAAATAACATCTGTCAACCCCCAAAAAACATCTGTCAACCCCCCAAAAACATGTCAACCTCCAAAAACATCTGTCAACCCCCCAAAAACATCTGTCAACCCCCAAATAACATCTGTCAACCCCCAAAAAACACCTGTGAACCCGACCCATCTCCACACATCTCTGAGAGCATGCACCCTATGCCAAGCTTCATCACACTAGCATACGACCAGTAAATTGCCCAAACGCTTCGGTAATTATGCAAGCTCAGTTCCCGCCTCTCAAGCTGGAGAAATTATTGCTAAAATGTTACCCAACTTTTATAGCAAATATGTTCAGCTGTTCCATACTCCTGGTGCCTCCACACACACTCCAGGTGCTTCCACACACTCCAGGTGCCTCCACACACACTCCAGGTGCCTCCACACTCACTCCAGGTGCCTCCATACACACTCCAGGTGCCTCCACACACTCCAGGTGCCTCCACACACACTCCAGGTGCCTCCACACACACTCCAGGTGCCTCCACACACTCCAGGTGCCTCCACACACACTCCAGGTGCCTCCACACTCACTCCAGGTGCCTTCATACACACTCCAGGTGCCTCCACACACTCCAGGTGCCTCCACACACACTCCAGGTGCCTCCATACTCCCTGGTGCTGCCTCCACACACTCCAGGTGCCTCCATACTCCCTGGTGCTGCCTCCACACACTCCAGGTGCCTCCACACACACTCCAGGTGCCTCCATACTCCCTGGTGCTGCCTCCACACACTCCAGGTCCTCCACACACACTCCAGGTGCCTCCCACACACACTCCAGGTGCCTCCATACACTCCAGGCGCCTCCACACACACTCCAGGCGCCTCCACACACACTCCAGGTGCCTCCACACACTCCAGGTGCCTCCACACATACTCCAGGTGCCTCCACACACTCCAGGTGCCTCCACACACACTCCAGGTGCCTCCACACACACTCCAGGTGCCTCCACACACTACAGGTGCCTCCACACACTCCAGGTGCCTCCACACACTCCAGGTGCCTCCACACATACTCCAGGTGCCTCCACACACACTCCAGGTGCCTCCACACACACTCCAGGTGCCTCCACACACACTCCAGGTGCCTCCACACACTCCAGGTGCCTCCACACACTCCAGGTGCCTCCACACACTCCAGGTGCCTCCACACACTCCAGGTGCCTCCACACACTCCAGGTGCCTCCACACACTCCAGGTGCCTCCACACACACTCCAGGTGCCTCCACACACACTCCAGGTGCCTCCACACACTCCAGGTGCCTCCACACACTCCAGGTGCCTCCACACACTCCAGGTGCCTCCACACACTCCAGGTGCCTCCACACACACTCCAGGTGCTTCCACACACACTCCAGGTGCCTCCACACACACTCCAGGTGCCTCCACACACACTCCAGGTGCCTCCACACACACTCCAGGTGCCTCCACATACTCCAGGTGCCTCCACACACTCCAGGTGCCTCCACACACACTCCAGGTGCCTCCACACACACTCCAGGTGCCTCCACACACTCCAGGTGCCTCCACACACTCCAGGTGCCTCCACACACTCCAGGTGCCTCCACACACTCCAGGTGCTTCACACACACTCCAGGTGCCTCCACACACTCCAGGTGCCTCCACACACTCCAGGTGCCTCCACACACACTCCAGGTGCCTCCACACACACTCCAGGTGCCTCCAAACCCACTCCAGGTGCCTCCACACACACTCCAGGTGCCTCCACACACTCCAGGTGCCTCCACACACTCCAGGTGCCTCCACACACACTCCAGGTGCCTCCACACACACTCCAGGTGCCTCCACACACACTCCAGGTGCCTCCAAACCCACTCCAGGTGCCTCCACACACACTCCAGGTGCCTCCACACACTCCAGGTGCCTCCACACACTCCAGGTGCCTCCACACACACTCCAGGTGCCTCCAAACCCACTCCAGGTGCCTCCACACACACTCCAGGTGCCTCCACACACTCCAGGTGCCTCCACACACTCCAGGTGCCTCCACACACACTCCAGGTGCCTCCAAACCCACTCCAGGTGCCTCCACACACACTCCAGGTGCCTCCACACACACTCCAGGTGCCTCCACACACACTCCAGGTGCCTCCACACACACTCCAGGTACCTCCACACACTCCAGGTGCCTCCACACACTCTAGGTGCCTCCACACACTCCAGGTACCTTCACACACTCCAGGTACCTTCACACACTCCAGGTGCCTCCACACACTCCAGGTGCCTCCACACACTCCAGGTACCTTCACACACTCCAGGTGCTTCCACACACACTCCAGGTGCCTCCACACACACTCCAGGTGCCTCCACACACACTCCAGGTACCTCCACACACTTCAGGTGCCTCCACACACTCTAGGTGCTTTCATACTCCCTGGTGCTGCCTCCATACACTCCAGGTGCCTCCATACTCCCTGGTGCTGCCTCCACACACACTCCAGGTGCCTCCACACACACTCCAGGTGCCTCCACACACTCCAGGTGCCTCTACACACACTCCAGGTGCCTCCATACTCCCTGGTGCTGCCTCCACACACACTCCAGGTGCCTCCACACACACTCCAGGTGCCTCCACACACACTCCAGGTGCCTCCACACACACTCCAGGTGCCTCCATACTCCCTGGTGCTGCCTCCACACACACTCCAGGTGCCTCCACACACTACAGGTGCCTCCACACACTCCAGGTGCCTCCACACACTCCAGGTGCCTCCACACACTCCAGGTGCCTCCACACACACTCCAGGTGCCTCCACACACTCCAGGTGCCTCCATACACTCCAGGTGCCTCCACACACTCCAGGTGCCTCCACACACTCCAGGTGCCTCCACACATACTCCAGGTGCCTCCATCCTCCCTGGTGCTGCCTCCACACACTCCAGGTGCCTCCACACACACTCCAGGTGCCTCCATACTCCGTGGTGCTGCCTCCACACACTTTAGGTGCCTCCATACTCCCTGGTGCTGCCTCCACACACTTTAGGTGCCTCCACACACTCCAGGTGCCTCCACACACACTCCAGGTGCCTCCACACACTCCAGGTGCCTCCATACTCCGTGGTGCTGCCTCCACACACTTTAGGTGCCTCCACACACACTCCAGGTGCCTCCACACACACTCCAGGTACCTCCACACACTCCAGGTGCCTCCACACACTTTAGGTGCCTCCACACACACTCCAGGTGCCTCCACACACACTCCAGGTACCTCCACACACTCCAGGTGCCTCCACACACTCCAGGTACCTCCACACACTCCAGGTATCTCCACACACACTCCAGGTGCCTCCACACACACTCCAGGTGCCTCCACACACACTCCAGGTGCCTCCACACACACTCCAGGTGCCTCCACGCACACTCCAGGTGCCTCTATACTCCCTGGTGCTGCCTCCACACACTCCAGGTGCCTCCACACACTCCAGGTGCCTCCACACATACTCCAGGTGCCTCCACACACACTCCAGGTGCCTCCACACACTCCAGGTGCCTCCATACTCCCTGGTGCTGCCTCCACACACACTCCAGGTGCCTCCACACACACTCCAGGTGCCTCCACACACACTCCAGGTGCCTCCACACACTCCAGGTGCCTCCACACACTCCAGGTGCCTCCACACACACTCCAGGTGCCTCCATACTCCCTGGTGCTGCCTCCACACACTTTAGGTGCCTCCACACACTCCAGGTGCCTCCACACACACTCCAGGTGCCTCCACACATACTCCAGGTGCCTCCACACACACTCCAGGTGCCTCCACACACTCCAGGTGCCTCCATACTCCCTGATGCAGCCTCCACACACACTCCAGGTGCCTCCACACACACTCCAGGTGCCTCCACACACACTCCAGGTGCCTCCACACACTCCAGGTGCCTCCATACTCCCTGGTGCAGCCTCCATACACACTCCAGGTGCTTCCACACACACTCCAGGTGCCTCCATACTCCCTGATGCAGCCTCCACACACACTCCAGGTGCCTCCACACACACTCCAGGTGCCTCCACACACACTCCAGGTGCCTCCACACACACTCCAGGTGCCTCCACACACACTCCAGGTGCCACCATACTCCCTGGTGCAGCCTCCACACACACTCCAGGTGCCTCCACACACTCCAGGTGCCTCCATACTCCCTGGTGCTGCCTCCACACACTCCAGGTGCCTCCACACACTCCAGGTGCCTCCATACTCCCTGGTGCAGCCTCCACACACTCCAGGTGCCTCCACACACTCCAGGTGCCTCCATACTCCCTGGTGCAGCCTCCACACACACTCCAGGTGCCTCCACACACTCCAGGTGCCTCCATACTCCCTGGTGCAGCCTCCACACACAATCCAGGTGCCTCCACACACTCCAGGTGCCTCCATACTCCCTGGTGCTGCCTCCACACACTCCAGGTGCCTCCACACACTCCAGGTGCCTCCATACTCCCTGGTGCAGCCTCCACACACTCCAGGTGCCTCCACACACTCCAGGTGCCTCCATACTCCCTGGTGCAGCCTCCACACACACTCCAGGTGCCTCCACACACACTCCAGGTGCCTCCACACACACTCCAGGTGCCTCCATACTCCCTGGTGCAGCCTCCACACACTCCAGGTGCCTCCACACACTCCAGGTGCCTCCACACACTCCAGGTGCCTCCATACTCCCTGGTGCAGCCTCCACACACACTCCAGGTGCCTCCACACACACTCCAGGTGCCTCCATACTCCCTGGTGCAGCCTCCACACACACTCCAGGTGCCTCCACACACTCCAGGTGCCTCCACACACACTCCAGGTACCTCCACACACTCCAGGTGCCTCCACACACTCCAGGTACCTCCACACACTCCAGGTATCTCCACACACACTCCAGGTGCCTCCACACACACTCCAGGTGCCTCCATACTCCCTGGTGCTGCCTCTACACACACTCCAGGTACCTCCACACACTCCAGGTATCTCCACCCACACTCCAGGTGCCTCCACACACACTCCAGGTGCCTCCACACACACTCCAGGTGCCTCCACACACACTCCAGGTGCCTCCACACACACTCCAGGTTCCTCTATACTCCCTGGTGCTGCCTCCACACACTCCAGGTGCCTCCACACACTCCAGGTGCCTCCACACATACTCCAGGTGACTCCACACACACTCCAGGTGCCTCCACACACACTCCAGGTGCTTCCACACACTCCAGGTGCCTCCATACTCCCTGGTGCAGCCTCCACACACACTCCAGGTGCCTCCACACACACTCCAGGTGCCTCCACACACACTCCAGGTGCCTCCATACTCCCTGGTGCTGCCTCCATACACACTCCAGGTGCTTCCACACACACTCCAGGTGCCTCCACACACACTCCAGGTGCCTCCACACACACTCCAGGTGCCTCCATACTCCCTGGTGCAGCCTCCACACACACTCCAGGTGCCTCCACACACACTCCAGGTGCCTCCACACACACTCCAGGTGCCTCCATCCTCCCTGGTGCTCCCTCCATACACACTCCAGGTGCCTCCATCCTCCCTGGTGCTGCCTCCATACACACTCCAGGTGCCTCCATCCTCCCTGGTGCTGCCTCCACACACACTCCAGGTGCCTCCATCCTCCCTGGTGCTGCCTCCATACACACTCCAGGTGCCTCCATCCTCCCTGGTGCTGCCTCCATACACACTCCAGGTGCCTCCATCCTCCCTGGTGCTGCCTCCACACACACTCCAGGTGCCTCCATCCTCCCTGGTGCTCCCTCCATACACACTCCAGGTGCCTCCATCCTCCCTGGTGCTGCCTCCATACACACTCCAGGTGCCTCCATCCTCCCTGGTGCTGCCTCCACACACACTCCAGGTGCCTCCATCCTCCCTGGTGCTGCCTCCATACACACTCCAGGTGCCTCCATCCTCCCTGGTGCTGCCTCCACACACACTCCAGGTGCCTCCATCCTCCCTGGTGCTGCCTCCATACACACTCCAGGTGCCTCCATCCTCCCTGGTGCTGCCTCCACACACACTCCAGGTGTCTCCACACACACTCCAGGTGCCTCCACACACACTCCAGGTGCCTCCACACACACTCCAGGTGCCTCCACACACACTCCAGGTGCCTCCACGCACACTCCAGGTGCCTCCACGCACACTCCAGGTGCCTCCACGCACACTCCAGGTGCCTCCACACACACTCCAGGTGCCTCCACACACACTCCAGGTGCCTCCACACACACTCCAGGTGCCTCCACACACACTCCAGGTGCCTCCACACACACTCCAGGTGCCTCCACACACACTCCAGGTGCCTCCACACACACTCCAGGTGCCTCCACACACACTCCAGGTGCCTCCACACACACTCCAGGTGCCTCCACACACACTCCAGGTGCCTCCACACACTCCAGGTGCCTCCACACACTCCAGGTGCCTCCACACACTCCAGGTGC
Source organism: Procambarus clarkii (assembly GCF_020424385.1). Lineage (NCBI taxonomy): Eukaryota > Metazoa > Arthropoda > Malacostraca > Decapoda > Cambaridae > Procambarus > Procambarus clarkii. The sequence goes on from NW_025557363.1 coordinate 9,197, forward strand.
CTCCATACTCCCTGGTGCTGCCTCCACACACTCCAGGTGCCTCCATACTCCCTGGTGCTGCCTCCACACACACTCCAGGTGCCTCCATACTCCCTGGTGCTGCCTCCACACACACTCCAGGTGCCTCCATACTCCCTGGTGCTGCCTCCACACACTCCAGGTGCCTCCATACTCCCTGGTGCTGCCTCCATACACACTCCAGGTGCCTCCATACTCCCTGGTGCTGCCTCCACACACTCCAGGTGCCTCCATACTCCCTGGTGCTGCCTCCACACACACTCCAGGTGCCTCCACACACACTCCAGGTGCCTCCACACACTCCAGGTGCCTCCACACACTCCAGGTGCCTCCATACTCCCTGGTGCTGCCTCCACACACACTCCAGGTGCCTCCACACACTCCAGGTGCCTCCATACTCCCTGGTGCTGCCTCCACACACACTCCAGGTGCCTCCACACACTCCAGGTGCCTCCACACACACTCCAGGTGCCTCCACACACTCCAGGTGCCTCCATACACACTCCAGGTGCCTCCACACACACTCCAGGTGCCTCGACACACTCCAGGTGCCTCCATACTCCCTGGTGCTGCCTCCACACACTCCAGGTGCCTCCACACACTCCAGGTGCCTCCATACTCCCTGGTGCTGCCTCCACACACTCCAGGTGCCTCCATACACACTCCAGGTGCCTCCACACACTCCAGGTGCCTCCATACACCCTGGTGCTGCCTCCACACACTCCAGGTGCCTCCACACACTCCAGGTGCCTCCACACACTCCAGGTGCCTCCATACTCCCTGGTCCTGCCTCCACACACTCCAGGTGCCTCCATACACCCTGGTGCTGCCTCCACACACTCCAGGTGCCTCCACACACACTCCAGGTGCCTCCACACACTCCAGGTGCCTCCACACACTCCAGGTGCCTCCATACACCCTGGTGCTGCCTCCACACACTCCAGGTGCCTCCATACACCCTGGTGCTGCCTCCACACACTCCAGGTGCCTCCATACTCCCTGGTGCTGCCTCCACACACACTCCAGGTGCCTCCACACACTCCAGGTGCCTCCACACACACTCCAGGTGCCTCCATACACACTCCAGGTGCCTCCATACAAACTCCAAGTGCCTCCACACACACTCCAGGTGCCTCCATACTCCCTGGTGCTGCCTCCACACACACTCCAGGTGCCTCCACACACTCCAGGTGCCTCCATACTCCCTGGTGCTGCCTCCACACACACTCCAGGTGCCTCCACACACTCCAGGTGCCTCCACACACACTCCAGGTGCCTCCACACACTCCAGGTGCCTCCATACACACTCCAGGTGCCTCCACACACACTCCAGGTGCCTCCACACACACTCCAGGTGCCTCCACACACTCCAGGTGCCTCCACACACTCCAGGTGCCTCCATACACACTCCAGGTGCCTCCATACACACTCCAGGTGCCTCCATACACCCTGGTGCAGCCTCGACACTGGGGAACATTTCCTATAAGAGACTGAGAGAGAAAAGTTCCGCCCCTTGTGGTCACAAGAGCCTTCAACGACATGTTCCATCTACTGGCGTTTTTGTCCGCGGGTGAATGTGTCCAGTTGTATAAGATCGGCGTTTGTGAAGGCTTCCATCGGCGGTCATAGGGAGGGAGGAAAAGTGTGGTGGCTGGTTCAATCTTGCTGGAGTAGGGACGGAGGCGGTTGGGGACATCTGAAATGTGAACTGGGGCTCTCTGCTTCTGCTTTTAGATGGGTATATTATTGTTTGGTGTGTGTGTGTGTGTGTGTGTGTGTGTGTGTGTGTGTGTGTGTGTGTGGTGTGTGGTGTGTGTGTGTGTGTGTGTGTGTGTGTGTGTGTGTGTGTGTGTGTGTGGTGTGTGTGTGTGTGTGTGGTGTGTGTGTGTGTGTGTGTGTGTGTGTGTGTGTGTGTGTGTGTGTGTGTGTGTGTGTGTGTGTGTGTGTGTGTGTGTGTGTGTGTGTGTGTGTGTGTGTGGTGTGTGTGTGTGTGTGTGTGTGTGTGTGTGTGTGTGTGTGTGTGTGTGTGTGTGGTGTGTGTGTGTGTGTGTGTGTGTGTGTGTGTGTGTGTGTGTGTGTGGTGTGTGTGTGTGTGTGTGTGTGTGTGTGTGTGTGTGTGTGTGTGTGTGTGTGTGTGTGTGTGTGTGTGTGTGGTGTGTGTGTGTGTGTGTGTGTGTGTGTGTGTGTGTGTGTGTGTGTGTGTGTGTGTGTGTGTGTGTGTGTGTGTGTGTGTGTGTGTGTGTGTGTGTGTGTGTGTGTGTGTGTGTGGTGTGTGTGTGGTGTGTGTGTGTGTGTGTGTGTGTGTGTGTGTGTGTGTGTGTGTGTGTGTGTGTGTGTGTGTGGTGTGTGTGTGTGTGTGTGGTGTGTGTGTGTGTGTGTGTGTGTGTGTGTGTGTGTGTGTGTGTGTGTGTGTGTGTGTGTGTGTGTGTGTGTGTGTGTGTGTGTGTGTGTGTGTGTGTGTGTGTGTGTGTGTGTGTGTGTGTGTGTGTGTGTGTGTGTGTGTGTGTGTGTGTGTGTGTGTGTGTGTGTGTGTGTGTGTGTGTGTGTGTGTGTGTGTGTGTGTGTGTGTGTGTGTGTGTGTGTGTGTGTGTGTGTGTGTGTGTGTGTGTGTGTGTGTGTGTGTGTGTGTGTGTGTGTGTGTGTGTGTGTGTGGTGTGTGTGTGTGTGTGTGTGTGTGTGTGTGTGTGTGTGTGTGTGTGTGTGTGTGTGTGTGTGTGTGTGTGTGTGTGTGTGTGTGTGTGTGTGTGTGTGTGTGTGTGTGTGTGTGTGTGTGTGTGTGTGGTGTGTGTGTGTGTGTGTGTGTGTGTGTGTGTGTGTGTGTGTGTGTGTGTGTGTGTGTGTGTGTGTGTGTGTGTGTGTGTGGTGTGGTGTGTGTGTGTGTGTGTGTGTGTGTGTGTGTGTGTGTGTGTGTGTGTGTGTGTGTGTGTGTGTGTGTGTGTGTGTGTGTGTGTGTGTGTGTGTGTGTGTGTGTGTGTACTCACCTAGTACTCACCTAGTTGTGTTTGCGGGGGTTGAGCTCTGGCTCTTTGGTCCCGCCTCTCAACCGTCAATCAACAGGTGTACAGATTCCTGAGCCTATTGGCCTCTGTCATATCTACACTTGAAACTGTGTATGGAGTCAGCCTCCACCACATCACTTTCTAATGCATTCCATTTGTCAACCACTCTGACACTAAAAAAGTTCTTTCTAATATCTCTGTGGCTCATTTGGGCACTCAGTTTCCACCTGTGTCCCCTTGTGCGTGTTCCCCTTGTGTTAAATAGACTGTCTTTATCTACCCTATCAATCCCCTTCAGAATCTTGAATGTGGTGATCATGTCCCCCCTAACTCTTCTGTCTTCCAGCGAAGTGAGGTTTAATTCCCGTAGTCTCTCCTCGTAGCTCATACCTCTCAGCTCGGGTACTAGTCTGGTGGCAAACCTTTGAACCTTTTCCAGTTTAGTCTTATCCTTGACTAGATATGGACTCCATGCTGGGGCTGCATACTCCAGGATTGGCCTGACATATGTGGTATACAAAGTTCTGAATAATTCTTTACACAAGTTTCTGAATGCCGTTCGTATGTTGGCCAGCCTGGCATATGCCGCTGATGTTATCCGCTTGATATGTGCTGCAGGAGACAGGTCTGGCGTGATATCAACCCCCAAGTCTTTTTCCTTCTCTGACTCCTGAAGAATTTCCTCTCCCAGATGATACCTTGTATCTGGCCTCCTGCTCCCTACACCTATCTTCATTACATTACATTTGGTTGGGTTAAACTCTAACAACCATTTGTTTGACCATTCCTTCAGCTTGTCTAGGTCTTCTTGAAGCCTCAAACAGTCCTCTTCTGTTTTAATCCTTCTCATAATTTTAGCATCGTCCGCAAACATTGAGAGAAATGAATCGATACCCTCCGGGAGATCATTTACGTATATCAGAAACAAGATAGGACCGAGTACAGAGCCCTGTGGGACTCCACTGGTGACTTCACGCCAATCGGAGGTCTCACCCCTCACCGTAACTCTCTGCTTCCTATTGCTTAGATACTCCCTTATCCACTGGAGCACCTTACCAGCTACACCTGCCTGTCTCTCCAGCTTATGTACCAGCCTCTTATGCGGTACTGTGTCAAAGGCTTTCCGACAATCCAAGAAAATGCAGTCCGCCCAGCCCTCTCTTTCTTGCTTAATCTGTGTCACCTGATCGTAGAATTCTATCAAGCCTGTAAGGCAAGATTTACCCTCCCTGAACCCATGTTGGCGATTTGTCACGAAGTCCCTTCTCTCCAGATGTGTTACCAGGTTTTTTCTCACGATCTTCTCCATCACCTTGCATGGTATACAAGTCAAGGACACTGGCCTGTAGTTCAGTGCCTCTTGTCTGTCGCCCTTTTTGTATATTGGGACCACATTCGCCGTCTTCCATATTTCTGGTAGGTCTCCCGTCTCTAGTGATTTACTATACACTATGGAGAGTGGCAAGCAAAGTGCCTCTGCACACTCTTTCAGTACCCATGGTGAGATCCCATCTGGACCAACCGCCTTTCTAATATCCAGATCCAGCAGGTGTCTCTTGACCTCCTCTCTCGTAATTTCGAACTCCTCCAAGGCCGCCTGGTTTACCTCCCTTTCTCCTAGCACAGTGACCTCACCCTGTTCTATTGTGAAGACCTCCTGGAACCTCTTGTTGAGTTCCTCACACACCTCTCTGTCATTCTCTGTATACCTGTCCTCGCCTGTTCTAAGTTTCAATACCTGTTCTTTCACTGTTGTTTTCCTTCTGATGTGACTGTGGAGTAGCTTTGGTTCGGTCTTGGCTTTGTTTGCTATATCATTTTCAAAACTTTTCTCTGCTTCTCTTCTCACCCTGACGTACTCATTCCTCATTGTGTGTGTGTGTGTGTGTGTGTGTGTGTGTGTGTGGTGTGTGTGTGTGTGTGTGTGTGTGTGTGTGTGTGTGTGTGTGTGTGTGTGTGTGTGTGTGTGTGTGTGTGTGTGTGTGTGTGTGTGTGTGTGTGTGTGTGTGTGTGTGTGTGTGTGTGTGTGTGTGTGTGTGTGTGTGTGTGTGTGTGTGTGTGTGTGTGTGTGGTGTGTGTGTGTGTACTCACCTATATGTACTCACCTATATGTGCTTGCAGGATCGAGCATTGACTCTTGGATCCCGCCTTTCTAGCTATCGGTTGTTTACAGCAATGACTCCTGTCCCATTTCCCTATCATACCTAGTTTTAAAAGTATGAATAGTATTTGCTTCCACAACCTGTTCCCCAAGTGCATTCCATTTTTCTACTACTCTCACGCTAAAAGAAAACTTCCTAACATCTCTGTGACTCATCTGAGTTTCCAGTTTCCACCCATGTCCCCTCGTTCCGTTATTATTACGTGTGAACATTTCATCTATTTCCACTTTGTCAATTCCCCTGAGTATTTTATATGTCCCTATCATATCTCCTCTCTCCCTTCTTTTCTCTAGTGTCGTAAGGTTCAGTTCCTTCAGCCGCTCTTCATATCCCATCCCTCGTAACTCTGGGACAAGCCTCGTCGCAAACCTCTGAACCTTCTCCAGTTTCTTTATGTGTTTCTTCAGGTGGGGGCTCCATGATGGCGCAGCATACTCTAAGACTGGTCTCACGTAGGCAGTGTAAAGCGCCCTAAAAGCCTCCTCATTTAGGTTTCTGAATGAAGTTCTAATTTTCGCCAGTGTAGAGTACGCTGCTGTCGTTATCCTATTTATATGTGCCTCAGGAGTTAGATTAGGTGTCACATCCACTCCCAGGTCTCTTTCTCGAATCGTTACAGGTAGGC